>JAQGBT010007360.1:0-11098 GCA_034698585.1 Disparrhopalites patrizii
AGAGAGAAAGAGAGAGAGAGAGAAAGAGAGAGAGGGAAGGAGAGAGAGAGGCAAAGAGAGAGAGAAAGAGAGAGGGAAAGAGAGAGGTGAGCGAGGAAGAGAGAGCGAGAGAAAAGAGAGAGATAGCGAGAGAAAAGAGAGATAAAACGAGAGAAAAGAGAGAGAAAACGAGAGAAAAGAGAAGAGAGGTGAGAGTGGAAGAGAGAGATGGAGAGAGAGAAAGAATGAAATAGAGAGATACAGGAATAGTTTGATGTATAGAAGAGCTGGATGTTTATATAGAGACAAAGAGTGACATGAGAAAGGAAGGGAAAGGGTAAGACAGAAAGTATGGGATGCTACATACCCCGAAATGGTATGAAAAAGTACGGAGGGAACGTACCTGTTATATCCCAAACACCCGACAAGGGATGATACAAGGGAAGCAGTCCCTCTCCCCACACAGCAACCCGTCTGTCTGAACGTCGACGGCCCCATATTATATATAGGGATCATTTTTGCTACTAGTAGTGGCATATAGCTCGACAAATTTGTTTGATTTCCCCTCAAAAAGACGTAGCCCAAGAGGGAGAGAGAGCGCGAGGTGCACGTGAGTCTCTGTGTGTTCGTACGTGTCTCAGACTGCTTCCATACTGCCCCCGTCCTACTATTAGGACGAGATTGATGTAAAAGGGATGAAGGGAAGATTGTGTCAAGCACAGAGGATGGTGGAGAGGAGAGGGGGAAAGGTCTTGTAATGGGAGCGGGTGGATTCCTCCTCCTACCCACCACGGGGTTTAGTAAATACTCAAAACTCCTCCATCCCATCCGACAACATTACCATTCGTCCCCGTTGGTACAAGGACGTACACAAGGTTTTTTAGGAGGGAGAAGGAATTAGAATTTCCTTCAATTTGTCCAAAGAAAAGATGTAAAATTCATCTCGGAAATGAATGGAGGATAGCCCATGGTTTCTCTCTCATTCTTTCTCTCTCTCTGTCTCTCTCGCTCTCTCTTTCATAAAGAGATACAATGAATGGTAAGAGACCCCATGATAGTGTACATAGTTGTTAAAAAAACGTAAAGGAGATTTGTAATGTTGGGG
This sequence comes from Disparrhopalites patrizii, assembly GCA_034698585.1. Lineage (NCBI taxonomy): Eukaryota > Metazoa > Arthropoda > Collembola > Symphypleona > Sminthuridae > Disparrhopalites > Disparrhopalites patrizii. Next base: position 1,085 of record JAQGBT010007360.1, read on the forward strand.
CCGATCCTTCCCGTGTATATAAATATATGGTAGAGTGGAAGGTGAAAGGTTTCATGGAGGGGGAGGTAAATGCGTAATAAATAGTTGGAGGAGAGAAACGGTGCTATTCACCCGTTTTTTTACTCTTTTATAAACATGGTCATATGGATGAGGAAATCATATTTTTTTCTCCCTCATATAAATGTATCACTTACCGGGGGGAGTGAGAAAGAGAGCGGCAGAGGCAGTCATTCATGTCAATAGTATTATCTTTCACTGAATTTCCTCTTCTCCCATCATCTCTTTCTCTCTTCTTGGGAGCTATAGAGGGATATATTGGGAGTAGGTTTCATAGAAGGGAAAAAGCTTTTTGTACACAATCACGTTGGGGGTATATACGTGTGGGAGAAGATGGAAGAAAGGGGAGGAAATTCGCTCATTGTCCCCCACCATTGACAATGGAAGGGCAGGGGAAGAGGGAGAGAGGGGAGAAAGAGACGATTTTACCCTGTTGTACTTTCTTTTTCTCTCTCTGTTCCTTTCACTTTTCCTCTCTATCTTCCCTCTTCTCACTTTCTTCGCTATTCCCTCTCCGTATCTTTTCCTCGCATCAGGGAGAAAGCAAAAAAAAAAGAAGAAAAAACACACTGTAGATGATTGGAGGGATGGGAGACGAAGGTGTAACTGTTGCATGGGTATACATACACACATATGTATATATGTGCGTGAAAGAGGGCACACGAAAAAGATTTAGACGAAACCTCCGGAACAATCAAAATGTTTCTTTTTTTATAACGCCTTTTGAATTTTTCATGAAGCCTCATTTTGCCCCCTTTCTCCACTTTTCTCTCTCCGTGTCTTTCTCTCTCTTTTTATTTCGGGGCGTAAAGGCCTACTGAGGCGACTGGAGTATCTTACATGAACCTCCTTTCCTTTCTTTGGCAAAGAAGTTTAGCCCTGAAAGTATTTAGTTTTTTTTTGTCTGTCACAACTCCTCCGAGTGTTTGTTGTCTTCCAATAGCTTAATGTATTCCAGAAAGAAGAAACTTCTTTTTATTTTACAGAAAAAAGAGTAAAGTATTTTCTAATTTTTCCTCTCCGCCACAAAGGTTAGTGTAAAAAAATACAAGGGGAGAAAGGTACTTTTTTTTGTATGTACTCATATATCCTCTGGTATCAGGACTACCCCATCATGAATTGCGGGGAGTGAAGCATACAAAGTAGCTTTATGGAGTTGGGGAAAGAAGATGCATTTCACCAGGGACCTTCTCGCAACAAATGGTTGTCACCATTTCATCTTTCTCTTTTTTCTATTTCTCCCTCTCTCTCTCTATCCTCTCACTCTCCCCACACTTTTGAGGCTTGAACCTCTGAGAGAATTGTCATGTTTCTCTCTCTCTCTCTGTCTCTTCCTCCATCTTCATCTAGTTCCTCCTTTTTATGTTGAAGCTATGTAGACGAGTTTCAACTCAGTCCTTCTCTCCCGTTTTTTTTCTTCTGACTTGACTCTATTAAAACTAACTTTTCCCCCTGAACCTGCTGGTAAAGGAGGGTGTGCGTGAGTTTTTTTTTTCCTTGGCCCAAAAATATGGAGAAAGACACATTTTCTTGTTGGTTTATGCGTGCTTTTTTTTAAAGTAAAAAAAAGGATCTTTTGCCCCGCTATTTCCTCTAGCCTTTGCTCCTTGTCGCTTTCCCCCGTTTACTCCTGAACTCCACAGGAGTTTCTGTGTCTCACCTCTACTTGTAAATAATATCTTTCCTCCCTCTTATTATCACGCTCCCTGCCTCTTAATGGAAAAGACTGGTGGTTACAGTCTATGTCGGTTCTTTCTCTCATTCATGTGGGTGTGTGTTTACAGGAATGAGGGAGCTCTTGTTATAGTTCGGTTAATGTAAAACCCACAATCCAGTTTACTTCAGGCCGTAGGAGATTACCAATGTATTTTGCGTCTCATCCGTGGAATTTTTTCCCTAAGAGTTTGTCATGGTTAGTCTACATTCGAGGTACACTATGCAGGAAGATACCTCCTTCCCTTCCGCATCTTCCTAATGGATCATATGCATTTTGTCTAGGGAGAGAAAGTCATATTTTTGGAGGATTATACAGAGTGTTATTATTTTTTCTTTTCCAAAAGGAATATGTTGTTCTCCCTAGGTTTCCTTTGAGACAGAGGAAATACTTATAGAAAACAGGGAAAATATAAGTTAGCTCCGTGTCAAATGCTGATGTAATGGGCACACGTACAGGGCAAGTATAGTAAATGTGAATGTTGCATGGAGTTAAAAGTTGTTAGGATTTTTATTTTATAGACGACTGAGTGTTGTCATGGTGTCTTTCTCATCGAGAGAGACGTCGTGGAGAGAGGGATGGGGTGAAAGGGTTAAAAAGGAGAGGGGGAAAGACAGAGCTATTAGAAAGGGAAAAAGAAAGTGAGAGGATAGAAAGTGGAAGAGAAAGTGGAAGAGTGAAAGAGAGAGAAAGAATTACAGAGAGAGAGAGAAATAGCGAGAGAAAGAGTGAACGACAGAGAGAGGGAGAAAAAGAGACAAAGAGGGAGAAGCGAGACAGAGGGAGATGGTTAGGATGAATGTAAGAGTCTCAATCACAGTGGGAGCCCAAGCAATATTTCCTGCACGTCAAGTAACGTCCTAACAAAATAAAATTCATGTGTATAGAAAAAAAAGGAAGAATTGTGAGGGAAATGACGGAAGAACATCAAAAAGATGGCCGACTGAGTCAATTTGAAGGTGTGTGTGGCGATGATGAGGGGAGTTTTGTGTCTCAGAGCAAGTTGACGAGCTTCAGACGACAACATGACAACTTGGCTTTGTTTCCCTTCTTTCTCTTTCTTTTTTTTAAGAAAAAAATAAAACTGGATCATTTTTAGCCTGTACATCTCCCACCCTCTACCTTTCCCTCCTTCTATTTCTCTCCAGTTTTCCCCCTTACGTGCAGTACTACAGCCCTATGAATTGTATTGGTGTGACTCACTTTCTCTCCTGTGTGGACTCAAAAAAAAGGAGCTTTTTTCTTTCACATTTTTCTTTCTTCCCTCTGTAGGTACATGTGTATCTTGCTGCTGTGTCCCTGTTGTTCTTCAACTACATACTACTTCTTCTTCTTCTGCTGTTGCTGCTGGTATCGTACATTTGTTTAAAAAAAGAAGAGGCGTAAGTGTGTGTATATTCCATGTATGTAACCTCTCTTCGTCCCGCTCGACTTGACTGGATAACTCTGAGCCGTTCTCTGGAGATTCGAATCTGTCCAGTATCCTGCTGCCATCCAATCACATAATGGATCACTCACAACCTTTATTCTTGTATATTACGGGTTTCACGTCACACGAGCCTGTTTTTGTACTATGTCGCTGGTTCGTTGTCGTTGAAACCTGCATGATGCAAGACTATCTCAACTAACTCCAGTTCGCCTCCTATCATTATCCATTCAAGTTGGTATGCCCTGATTACCTCTGTGGAATCTCATCGACTGCCGACATCGCCCAACATTTTTGTTTTCATTCTTTGTATGTATGTCCATGCTATTGTTAGGTATGACATTAGATTCTATATGTAATGTTGATGTGTAATTTTTTATGTAATTACTTACTACTCGTTTGTTGTGTGTAAAATAAGGAGAGAATACTTTTTATTTTGGGAAATATATACATACATTTTCAACCGGAATGTGTCTCATTGTGTCTTTTTCAGTCATGCCATACATAAAAGAATTTCCTAATTCTCCCCTGCCCCCATGTATGTACGTATAGGCGCTATGCATTCATATGTCCCCCTCACCTATGCCTCCGACTAATTCCCCTTGTTGCTCTTTTTCTTGTTTTGACACTCAATCCTGCCGCTCGTCGTTATTTTAGAAGGAAGCCGTTGTTGTTTGTCGTTGAAAGTCATAACGTTCCTTTCACCTTCAGCATACTGAATCCTTGCTCCTTTCCTCTTTCCCCCTTCTTTGTTTCTTGACAGAGAGGGGGGAGAGAGAGAAAGCATGGGAGAGAAAGCGAGAGTGAGAGAGAGGGAGAGAGAATAAAAAGCCATTTACACCCGTTGTAAATATAATTATGTAATTAAGGAAGTACCTTTTGTTTTACGGCTCCTCATTAGTCGTCTCTCCCCTTATTACTGCACCAAAGTCTATCGTCATTCTTCCCTAATAACCGGTATCCTTTGGTATCATCGTCTTTTCTTTTAACACAGCACTTTATTCATTTCCACACCTCGGCATTTCTTGTGACTTTCTTCCCCTCAGAGGCCAGGGAGGTACGGATTTATAAATATGCAGGAACCTTTTTATTTGCCACAGGTTTTTCCTCTTTCTTATTTACCCTCCGTCCTACCCGTTTTTCTTTTTGTCTTGTCATTTAAGGCTAACTCTTTAATATGTCCAGATGTACATATACCTGATGCTTGCTTCTTTGCCCTTCTCTCTCTCTCACTCACACATACACAAAATCTTTCTCTTTGTCTCACATTCTCTCTTTTTATTTCTTTTTCCCACTTTCTTTCTTCATCCCACTGTCTCGCTCTTTCTCTATATCGCCCCATCTGTACTTTCCTTGTCCGTCTATTTTTCTTTCAAAGTTTCTCGCCATGTCTCCAGAGTTTCAGTCCCAACTCCGTGAAGTGATTTCACTTTCATCTACAACAATTAAGGACGTTAAGAAGCTCCATATGTACATATGCCCACTCCATTATATATATATTATTATTATATATATATATATTCACCATACAATGAAATAGTACATTCCTTTTCTACAAATATGCAGGACACCTGTCGCCGCGCTAATCACGGAAGAGCACAGAGAATAAAAAATTGGGAAACAATGTAAAAAATTGCCTTAGAATTCTTCCATATACTAAAAACTGTCACGTTGACTCGCCCCAAAATGCCTGAAAGGCCTTATGAACACTGGGAGAATTCTAGGAAGGGAGAGAGAACTCGGATTGGCAAAGTAGGTTCAGGAAAATGTCTCCGACTCTACGAAGTAGAAAGATTTCAGGCCTTTTCTTTCCCCATTCGCTTTACAAACGATATTTATCTCCACGGGAAGCAAAGGGAAAGAGAGGGATAGCATGGAAAGTCCTAAGAATACCTACCTTTTTTTTCATCTTGTTCCCGGTATTATTGTCATTGAAAGAGTCCAAATCTTGTCTAAAGAGAGTTTAAGCTTTTAAACAGATGGAATTATTGTGAGTAGGAGGCTTGTAATATTCAAATCTGCATGGATTTTAATGTAAAGTAGTACGTAAATGGAGGGAACAAAGTGAGTCCGGAGGCTCTCCAAAAAAATGTGTTCTCCCCTTTAAATCCTTAGTCATACTAGGACTAATCAGATGATGTCCTCCGCTTCTCACAGAAATACTATAAATGCAAGTGAAAGAAGAGGAAATCGCAAATCCTATAGCAACAGGTATGTGTCGATAAACTTTTCTTTCCTCTCTTCATCTGAGGACGCAAAAACTTTTTCCGGGATCATGTCAGACTTTTCCCGGAGTTTTGACAGAACTTTCTGTCCAGGAAAGATACTGAAAGAGAAGTTCCCGTGGCTTTATTCTTTTTACCAACACAATTTAATTTCTTTGAGTACGATTGATCTTTTTAAGCAACACATTTTAAGCCTCTTTCCTCCCCACAATATTTTGATTCAAACTCGTTTTTCCAGGGATAATTCAATTAATGTCATTTTTTTGGACGCTTCCTCTCCTTTTGTCGGATTTTCAAAACCGCTCTTGACAGATCCGCATGACATTCAAACAAATTACGCTGACAAAAGTAGGATTTGAGAGTTTTGGGTGTAGCTTGAAATGCCCAGAAATCCTTTTTTACCCTACTTTGAACAGGTATTAGTAGTGAAATTTGAGAAGGGAATTTGTTACACAGTAAAACGAAATGATCATTAGGAAGGGATCATTAGCAGCATTTCAGGGAAATCAAAACCCATCGTAAAATGCCTTTTACATATGCATATAACTATATATAGATACAAGGATAGTTGTCCTCTATTCTTTCTGCTCTGCCCGTTTGGGTAAGTTCAAAGGAAACCCATTTTCATCAAATATGGTTGGGGAATCTCCACCCAAAATTATGTTTACTTATTCGAGGGGGCAAAAAAAGAAAAATATTGAATAAAAAGCATTAAAGTAGAAGGGCAGGGGTGGAAGGAAGGAAATGAATAAAAAAATTTTGAAGCCAAACCAAGCCCATTGTGAGGGAGGAGGTGAAGCAAGATAAGTGGGAGAAAAGTGTTTGCCGTACTGGGGTGAAGAGCTGGTTGAAAGCGAGACAAGGGGAATGACAGAGGGGGCCGCTCCGTGAGAGAGAGAGAGAAAGAGAGAGACCGAAAGAGAGAGACCGAAAGAGAGAGACAGAGAGAAAGAGAGAGAAAGAGAGAGACAGAGATATAAACAGAGAGAAAGAGAGAGAGAAAGAGGGAGAAACAGAGAGAAACAGAGAGAGAAAGAGGTATAGAGAGAGAGACGGAGACAGAATCACTGAGTGAGAGAGGGCAGAGAAAGAAGTGAGGGGAGAAATTACGAGAGAGTAAAATGCTTGCGTTCGCATATGTGCTTTCCCTTTTGTCTCTGCCAGCTTGGGGAAAGTCGGGTGACCTGAGAGTGTTTTCGTATTAAGAAGAGCGAAATCTTGGCAAGGAATTATTGTTGTCGTTATGCCTGGGCTGAAGGGAAAGTTTTCGGAGGAGAGATGGGATTTACGCAGAGGCTTAGACAAGTAGAAATCCGTTCTATATTGAAAATAAATCTTGACTTTATGGTCTCCTTTGGTTTCAACTGCCGTGGCCATCAATGGTATATGTTGGGGGAAAGCATCAAAATATTCACCTTTCAATGTGTAACTTTTTTTTTGCTCTTCCTCTTATCTTACTCTCACAAATACACGCATGGAGATACACGTGTTGGAGACTCTTTTCGGTAGAGATGATAAGCTATAGACGAGATTGAATACCTGATGAAGCCAGATATACACAACACTCACATTCAGGAGGAGGGAACAAAAAAAATCTTATGAATTATGAAGAACAATATATGGACTCTTGTTTTTCATAACTTTTATTCCACATATGTACTTACAAGCATAAAAAAACAATATTTCCGTTGAAAAGGACCCACTTCAAACCTTTTCCTTTTTTTTTGTGGCAATCCCATCTCGTACATACGTTCAACGACGCAACATGTATATATACGTATATGTTTCTTTCTATATGTATATTCCTCCAAAAAGAGAGACTTGAATTCGTCATCCCATCCCAGCTCACAAAAGACGACAGGGAGGCTTCAGGAGTTTCCATAATGAAGGAGTCCATTTTCTCCTATCCAAAAGTTGCTTTTTATAAGCTTTTTTACTTTTTTATGTCCTCCTAATGCACATCATTTGAGATTTTCGTCTTTAATGGACATTGTAGTAAACAATAACTATTTCGAGAGAGAGGGAAGGAGGAAAAAACAAGTTGATGATGGGGTAACAACGGTATCATGGAGCTATTGTAGAAAGCGGGTACTTGGGAAATTTATGAATTTGACGTTGATGGTTGTCATTCCCTGAGAATGCCGAGAGAAACGAGGGAGATTCAAGTCCGCGGGTTGTATACAGCCCACTGGGGCTAGATATCTGTTGTGAAAAATGAGGTAAAATTGCTGTCGTTAAAACTGCTCCTTATAACACCCGAAAATGGTTCCAGCCGTGTATCAGTCTACATACATATTTGTTCCATGGTGATCTTAAGAGCCTGAGAGAAGGGGGAGAAAAATCAACAGCCCCACGTTAGTTAATACTATTTCTGGCATGGCAGAGTTGAACCATGCATATACATACATACTGGTTCAGGAGAGCCGGTAATAGGGTCTATGGACTGATTGTCTTCTCTCCAAAGACAACTTTCTGGATGAACGGGGATGGCAGGAAGAAATCTACATTCTCTTGTATGGATTGAAATTGATTTTGCATTAACTACCACTACTATTTAGTAACCCCTGGGTTTTCGAATTTGAATACTTTGCATAGATGATCACAACACAACTGGGTTCACCTTCTACTACCGGGTAGAGGGAGAGATGAAAAACAAATGAGAAAGGAGGGTGAGAGAGGCAGTGGACAAGAGGGGTAAAAAAAAAAGATCGAGGAGGGGAGAAAGGAAGAAGGAAAAAAGAAAATAAATGTTGTTCATAAACTTGAGGATCTCATGGGTCTGAAAACGAGAAGGAGCGTCTAAAAGCTTTGCTAACAAAAGCTTTTCCCCTCTTTCTATTTCTCTCTCTCTCTCCCTCCATTCCTCTCACCCTACCACTCATTCCTATCGTAAAAGGTATATATGTATATACTGTACTTGTTGCTTTATTATATGAGAAATTCAATAGAATGTTTGGCCAAATTTTAATCTGAAAGAGAAAAAACGAATCGATCTGCCAAGTGCTTGATTCTCCCTCCCCCCCACAGTCATCCATCCATCTATCTACACACTGACGAAAATGTAACATACGCTTCAGTAGACCAAGACGCAGCCGATATGTTTCAAATCCCGTCTCCTTTGTTTCCAACTCACTTGTCAAGCTCAAGACACGAACAATAGCAAGTCTTTCCCTCTCCGCCCCTTTTCTCCAGGTACGAAGGCATTAGGGATATTCCTTCAACGTGTGTTGGAGAGACGCTTGTGCCCGGGTTTACTTCCTCTCCTCTGTAGTTTCTTCCTTGCCACTATCACTTCTTTCCCCCTTCCTTGTGTCTCTCCATTTCTGGCCCCGATGTCTTGTTAGCATTCCACCTGCTGCGGTTAAGACAAACAAGTCTCTCTTCTTTGTGGTTGACCATACCGAAGAGACACAAACTAAGCAAGATTCACTTATGTGCTAAAACCCATTTCATCGTCTACCCTCGTCTTGTGAGAACTATCCTTCTCGCTCCCTCATCATAATCATTATCATGATCTTGATAGTCAAATCTTCTTTCGGAGCCTCCATTCTTTTCTTGCATCACTGAGCAGACTGAGCACCATTCGTCTTCTGATTTATTTATAATATAACTATATTTACCGAGTATAATTCATTAGCAATCAAGCACAACGGATCTCTAATTTGCAGTGTACATACGGAATACACACGCACTCCTACTCCGTTTGCACAACTGTGGTATGACACCTCGGAGATTGTGAATATCCTTATATTTGTCTTCCTTGAATGAACCCCCCTTGGAAATCTGACTAGTACTACTTTTGATTCCCGTTCCTGAACAATTCACACTAATATTACTGCTTCAGCTACACTTCCAAACACTGGGCAAACATGATTAAGTTTAATTATTACAATATTTTCTTGTAGATTTACTTAAACTCGATAACATTTTGTTATGCTTACAACGTGCAAGTAACTTACAAACACATGCAACAGAAACAATTACATTACTTGAAACTGGATATAATCTCCGCTGCTGTTACACCAAATCAGTGAAAGAAACTGTGGTCCATTTTTCGGTAAACAACGCTTAGAAAGTGAAAATAAACTATAAATAAGAATACAGAATAGAAAATGAAGTGGAACTTCATTTTTTAAATATTTATAATTTGAAGAAATCAATGTTGTGAAACAATACGCCGCTATTACAACATAAGAACACGCAACTAAATTAATAAATACAAATACAATATTGGAGAAATTAGTACTTCCAAAGAATGTCTGTTTTATTCACCCTATAGGCATTCATGCTCCCTTGAAATGAAACAGAAATCAAAGGTTGCATGCAGTGATTCCATTCATACCACATTTCACACATTCACCGACCTCCAGAATCCTTTGGGAAGGGGAGAATGAGATGTTTGAGGTTGAATCCATACGCCTTTGTTTCAAGAATTAGCATCCAGATCCTGGTACATTCATTTCGCTATAGATCTAACAAACGCATGAATGGAAGCCTCTTTAAAGTACTCTCCTATAATGTTGTCTATTTGGGACTCAGTCTCTGGGGACTGACTGCATACCCTGGGACTGATACTACGACTGATACTGACT
>JAQGBT010007361.1:0-11098 GCA_034698585.1 Disparrhopalites patrizii
AAATAGCGTATTAGTTAGCGCATTAAATAGCTTATTAAATAGCGTATTAGTTAGCGCATTAAATAGCTTATTAAATAGCGTATTAGTTAGCGCATTAAATAGCTTATTAAATATCGTATCAATAATGAACGTATTAGCTAATGTATTAAATAATGTATTAAATTACGTATTAGTTAGCGTATAAAATAACATATTAAATAACGTTTTAAATATCATATGAAACGACGTATTAAATAACGTATTAATTTACGTATTGGATAACGTATTAAATAACATACTGAATGACGTATAGCAAATAATGTATTGATTAACGTATTAAATAACGCATAAAATAGCGCCTTAAATTCAACAATTTTGTCTATTTTTTCGCTTCCACATTTATTTCTAAACTATAAGTCTGGTATATTTGTTAAACAAACAGTGGTATCTAGAAAAAAATTTGATTATACTAATTAAAATGGAAATCGTAATTATATGTACTTGTATGTACTTGTATGTATTGTTGTATTACAGTGGACTCTCTCTATAACAACTCTCCTTATAACAACTTTTCCCTATTACAACTTTATTTTGCAGCCCTTCGTATATGTAGTATACATATTAAGCGTTCCATATAACAATTTTTCCATGTAGCAACCAATTTTGCCCTTCCCTTCAGGGTTGTTATAGCGAGAGTCCACTGTATATGTACATTGAATTGTGAGCTTAATTTCGAAATTTCGTATCTAAAACATTAGTTCAATTACGAGTATGAAAATGTTGATATTGATTGAACGATTTTTAAATCGGAATTATTGTAACTTGGTTTCCCGTTCAAATGTGTAGCCCAATTACGGACTTGTAAAAATTTCAAATTCCAAATAAAACTAAGTTACCTTTTGGATCTTTCTTTTATATATGGAATGGTTGAGAGCAACCTTGAAAGAGTCCATCCTGCTAAATGAAGAAAATGATCAGGAAATGCCCTGTAACGTATGCAAATGACACATGCATCGCATTTCTTCATAGAGCCGAATAATTACCAAAAACACGCATGACGTCCTGGAAATCCTGATATTGTAATTTACCATTGTTATATAACAAAATGTCTTCACAAATTGGCTGGAGAACCTAAAGCATACTTTCTCACATTAAAAGTAAGTGTGAAATCGAAAAACTAAACGAAAAGCGCATATTCACTCAATATTCAATTGTAACAAGGTCAATCGTGTCAACACCGCATTAAAATAATTTTCTCAACACGGATCCAGACGGAACAAAATATTATCACGTGTTGGTGGAAATCCCGACTAAAATGTTAACAAGTATAGACCTGAGAAATTCCTGTTGTCTTCGTCTGTTTGTGTGTGGATAAGCTCAAAGTAAAAACTATATACGGGCTCCAGTTTTGTCGAAGAACTGGATTTTGCGTGGAAATATTAATTTCTGTCATTCATAATCAGTTTAAATTTAGCGGAAAATTTTTAGTTAAAATTGAAGATAAATGTCGGCGGCGTTAAAAATTAATTATCCAATTCTCACAGTTCTCATTCTGCATCATGCATTTGCATTTGTGGGACTTGTATACGTTCTGTCTGGCCGAGCCAGACTGGAGACAATTATTTTTGGTACGTATTTGGCGTTCAATATAAATTTTGTTTAACGTAAATTTTGCAAGTTTATTTTTTTTTGCTCAAACGTCGCGCACTAATTAAATATTAAATAAAATTTAAGAATGCATGAAAAGAAAATTTTAATGTAAAACAATTTTGATAATTTTGCCATGCTTTCTTCAAAGGTTTGGTTCTCGATCTAATCGGTGTATTAGGCATCGGCGTAGGCACTCACCGTCTTTGGAGTCACAAATCATTCAAGGCTAAAACTCCATTAAGAATCATTCTGATGCTAGCATCCACTGTGGCAGGCCAAGTAAGTACACAAGAACAATTTTTTTTATAACCCAGAAAAATGAATTAAATTAAAATATTTTTTGGGAGCTCAGAATACAATTTGGCGTTGGGTGGCCTGGCATCGAGTTCATCATAGATTTTCTGACACTGACGCCGATCCCCATAACGCAACCCGGGGATTCTTCTATTCCCACATGGGCTGGCTCATTACCTACGACCATAAGAAATTCCGGGAAAATGAGAAGAAAATTTCCATGGAAGATCTGCGACAAGATTCCGTCGTCATGTGGCAGAAAAGGTTATTCATATTTGCACTACAATGTTTTTATTTTTTAATGGTAGAGCGCCTTGCTAGGTTAAAGTCGCTATTTGGCGCTACATAAATTTAGAATACAAATATTAACAATAAACAAAACTTTTATTGGTGTTTTCTATTTCCGTTGCCAATTATAGGAACTACAAATGGCTTTATTCGATAATGGCGTACGCCCTTCCCATGCTCGTGCCTTGGCTAATCTGGAAGGAAGAAATCCCAGTTGCATTCTGCGTCTGCAGTCAACTTCGTTACATTATTACTTGCCACAGAACTTGGACGATCAATAGTGTTGCTCATATTTGGGGCAATCGGCCGTACAACAAGTAATTAGTTATTTTATTTTATTTGTAAAAATTTAATGACATTATTTCGCCAAATTTGTTGATCTTATTTTGCCAAATTTATTGATTTTATCCTCTCAAAATTGAATTTATTTGTAAAAATTTATTTATTTCATTTCAACGAATTTATTAAACTCATTTTCCCAAATTTAATGATTTCATTTGCACAAATTTGTTGATTTTATTTTCCCATATTTATTGAATTCCTTTGCACACATCGTTGGTAGAAATGTATTGATTTAACTTGCACAAATTTTTGAATGCCATTTGCACAAATTTATTGATGCGATTCGCACAAATTTGCTGATTTCATTTTCATAAATGTGTTGAATTAATGTGCACAAATTATAATCCCCTTTGTACAAAATGTAAACAGCCCCTAAATATGCAGCTATGAATGCCAAGTTTCCCTATTTAGTGTTAGCAAATTTAATTCCGTTTTGTTATTGCCCAATTCTTTGTATAGGTCAATACGACCAGGAGAAAATAAGTGGGCCAGCATGTTTACTGGCGGCGAGGGTTGGCACAATTACCACCACACATTCCCCTGGGATTATCGTACCTCCGAAACATTCCTATTCTTCTCTGATTGGAGCACCTTTCTCATCAATATGTCTGCTAAACTTGGTCTCGCCTACGACCTCCGGATGGCGCCATCAGACACAGTAGAGCAAATTAAAGCCAAAAATTTGTAAACTGCTTTCACATTTCCACGCATGTAAATATACTAGTTTACATATAGACTAAAATTAGTATTATTAAATATATTATTAGTTTAGATTATATGTATAGGCAGTGGGAGCGAACATATTGTGGGAACTACCTCAATGATTGTTTGCATATAATATAGTAAATGTATATAATAGTAAATGCGTGTACAAATAAATTTATCGCATGCTTTTGGCATTCCCACAATCATCACTATTTTCTGGGAATATTCATCTATACAAGGGATTTCTCAAGACTTTATTTATGAGGAAACTTTACAGTACGAGTAAGAAGTCCACGCTTTCATGCAATTTATTACAATCAAGTTTAATAGAAATTTCTGAAAATAGAGCATATACAATTGGCGTGCATTTTGACTCATTGGGAATCAACCCTGGCTAAATTGCGCGAACGCCAAAATTGGTTTGGAGAAAGGATTGCTTACGTGTTAAATTAGTATTGCTTCCGTGTCCTTTATAGATAATACTGTAAAATTTACATATCTTACACATGATTTCAACGTTCCATGTAATACCATTACAAATTTCACACCCTCGCCCAAAATTATGATTCATTTTTTGTGATTTTGTAATTGACCACCCATTTGTATTTCCGCTTCCTCTCCGATGGCTTCTCTTCTACCATGGAAAAGCTTTTGATCATTTTCTTGGTCAGGATGGCGTGGAGATACCTTACAGAAATTTCCTCGTAAGACGCTCTGATCGTCGTCACTGGCATTGTTACTTCAAATGGAATCTATACCAATCAGTGACTTAAATAATTAATTCAAAACAAAAACAATTTGCACCTAATATTTATATTTTGGACAAACTTTTGAACAAAATAGTGTACAAATTTTTGGACGGTATAATGGACACATTTTTATACAAAATAAGGGACAAATTTTTGGACAAAATGATGAATAAAATAATGGATAAAATAATGGACAAAATAATGGACAAGTTTTTGGACAAAATAGTGGAATAATTTTTGGACAAAATAATGGATAAAATAATGGGCAAAATAATGGGCAAATTTTTGGACAAAATAATGGACAAAATAATGGATAAAATAATGAACAAAATAATGGATAAAATAATGAACAAAATAATGGACAAATTTTTGTGACTTGAATAATTCGTTATACCGTATTTGAGCCAGCCCGACGGAACTGCATACAAACTTTGTACATTTTCGCCTCCGCCTCCGTCCCCACCACGCAAAGACTCAAATGGAAGAAACCCGCCATGAGGAATGACCTCGTGATGAAGGTGCGCTCATCGAACATCACGCTAATCCCCGTCCATCTGGCCTCTATTTGAAAATGGGCGCTTTAAACCATTCACCGGGAGCATTTTAAATGGTGGATGCGTCTCGGTTTATTGCCGTGTATTATTAAATTATTTATTTACAAATTTGCATATTAGGAAACACATATTAGGAGCACACCTTTCCTACTGGAATCGGATAGGCTATGCGTTACGGCAAAGGAACCGTTCATCTGTCCATGCTCCTTCATATTATGAACGCCCAGCAAATGCTCCTTGTAGACTAGCAAGTCCACCAGGGAATTGTTGCAGCCATCCGAATCTCCACGGTAGCACTTGATTGGTCTAAAATGCAAAAATAAAAATGGATTGTTTAAAAAAAGGTCTCTGTATCCGCTCCAAAACAGAACAAAGTAAATAATTAAAACCTTAATTAAACCAAATAAATAATTAACCGGTATATATAAACTAATTTAAACAAAAACTAAATTAATACAAAAAACCAAAGTTATAATTAAATAACAAAATTGACTTAGCAAAATCATAATTAAATAATACAATTAACTAAGCAAAATCATAATTAAATAGCACAATTAAATAACCACAACAAATAACAAAATTAATAAATAAATAACAGAAATAATTACGAAAAATAAAATAATAAAAAAACTTATTATGAAAAATAATTACGAAAAATAAATAAATAAAAAAACTAATTATGAAAAATAATTACGAAAAATAAATTAATAAAAAAACTAATTATGAAAAATAATTACGAAAAATAAATAATTAAAAAAACTAATTATGAAAAATAATTACGAAAAATAAAATAATAAAAAAACTAATTATGAAAAATAAATAACTGAGCGAAATACATATTCTTAATTAAACAAGTTAACTAATTAAACTAAATAATTAAGCTAATAAATCAGACCAAATAATTAAGCTAAATAATCAAACCAAATAATTAAACTAATAAATCAAACCAAATAATTAAGCTAAATAATCAAACCAAAGAATTAAGCTAAATAATAAAACCAAATAATTAAACAAAATAATTAAACCAAATAAACCAACCATATAATTTAACTAAATAATTAAACCAACAAAAATGAAGGCATAAATTTATTACCTATATTGACAGTTCTTATTGACATGCGCAGCAAAATCCTTCCCGTTCAAAACCTTCTGGCATCCCTGTTCCCGGTACTCACAGGCAATTCGTGAGGTCTCGACTATCTCTTCGACGGTGAAATTCCGCGAATCCGTGTATTGTGATTGGCAGAGGCAGCACTTGTGCATCTGAGGCCGACATTTCCCACAAATGATGTGACCCTTTGTGCAATTATAGATGGGCGGGAGCGGCAAGGTTTTGCACACCGGGCATTCCAAGATCCGTTGAAGCTCTGAGGCGGGAGCGGCCGTCGTGAGATCTCCGCCACTAACCAGCTCCAAGCTCATCATTGCTTCCGTCATCCTGCAAAATACTTGAGAAATTTGTATCTCCAAAAATAGTCAATTTCAAGGCAAATTTGAAATGACAAGTTTTGGAATTTTATTTTTAAGATTTGTATAGGTTGTACCCTTTTCCTGAGGCCAAGTCCAGCAAATTTTCCCCCATGCTGCACAGGATTTACCACATGTATTTTCCCAAATTTATTCTCTAATTCAATGTGGGTAGTTGCCATCCAGAATCCTGTCAGGGCATTTGTGTTGTAGGAGAAAATAAATGCGGCGCAAAAATAATAAAAGTCATGTCTCTATGATACGAATTGAGTGATAACGGAGCTATCAGCGTCGGGGATTTTTTTTTCTAGATACTGGATAAACGCGTAATTTGTTGAAGGCTACTTTCAATGCTTTTACATCCATAAAATTAAATCTCAAGTTCCACCCTGTAGAAAATGTGCAACCAGGTTTTTATCAGCACTCAGCACTTTCAGTGTCTATTTCATGCATAAATGGGACTGAGTAAGTTCGTCTAATCATATAAAGGACTCGGAGTCAAACCAGCCGAAGTCCATTGGAACAAATTTTAGAGGACGCGCAAAAAACTCTCGCTCTTTCCTCTCTATCTCATTCTTTCCTCTCTGTCTCGCACTTTCCTCGCTGTCTCATTCTTTCCTCTCTGTCTCGCACTTTCCTCGCTGTCTCGTTCTTTCCTCTCTGTGTCGCCATTATTTTTGCTTTTTATCTCTTTTTTCTCTACTCTCTCACTCTTGCGCTTTTGTCTCGCTTTTTTATTTTGTCTCACACTTTCTCCTCCGTCTCGCTATTATCTCTGCTTTTTATCTTTTTTTTGTCTACGGCCTCACTCTTGCGCTCTTGTCTCGATCTATCTCTTTTGTCTCGCTCTTTTCTTTGTGTCTCCACAAAGACTTTTCCACACGGGTGGACTTTGACTGGTTTGGCATCGAACCATATTTGAAGGTGGGTTTACAGTCGACTCTCGCTATAACAGCACCCAGTAAAGGAGTAAAGCATCAAATTTCGCTTGTTATAGCGAAAAACTGTTCTAGAGAACAGACATTTCTATGTTAACAATTGGAGAAAGTTTTTGAGGGGAGCATTGCTGTTATAACGAGAGTACTGTTATAGAGGGGACTGTTATAGAGAGAGTCGACTCTATCCTGTGTTAAGTTGACCTACGACTCGGAAGAACTGGGGGCAAAATAGTGAACCCAAAATAGTACACTGGTTTATTTGAGACACAAAAATCGTTTTATAAATGTTGATTCTTAGGCTGGTTTGACTCCGAATGCTGCATTTGTAATAACGCATGGCATAAGCAATCCAATTCCCTATGCAAATCAATAACGAATCGACGCCGGATACTTCAGCTTTATTTTCTGTAGAAAAAAAAACGCCAGCTCAACATAAATGATTCTGTCTGATTGTGCAACTGTTTTTATACAAGCGTGGATCAAAATAAAATAATAACCTACAATTGGCACAAGACAATGCTATTGTACTGAATGCTGATCCAAGCAACGTGAATTTTTATTTCCGTATACGGTGGAGTCTCTATATAACAACTCTGAAGGAAAGGGCGACAAATATTGTTGTAGGGAAAGGTTGTTATATAGATCAATAAATATGCACTTTACATGTACGAATTGCTGGAAAAATAAAGTTATTCCAGAGCAATGTTGTTATAAAGAGACTTGTTGTGGAGAGACTCCACTGTATAAGCAATAATACATCATATTATGCCATATTTGGTAATTATATAAATTAATGGATTTTTATGGGTTCACCGGTTACTTTCAAGAGGATCCCGTCCTAGGGGCTTGCTCAAGATTTCACCGGGAGTTTCCTGGCCCTTAATCCGAAACACCTATCTACATGATACGTATGTGTTAAAATGCACAAAGGTACAATAAATAGAAGGAACACGTTTTATGTGAAAAGGTTAATAAAAGACTGATCTCTCAATCTCCATTCACATCTTTAGCTGAGCAAAGAGCTTCCTGGTTATTGATAGATCTTACCGGATGTTTTAAGATTACATCCGGATTAGCATCGTGTAACAATTGCATCATCCCATTGTCATGAAGACAATGCTTATAATACGCTCTTAGATACAAAACATTTAGCAATCAAATCATGTATATGCGTGTCAGCATTCTCGAATTATGTAGATTTTATTTCAAGTAACTGGAATAAATGTTTTTTAATATGCACTATGCTGCAAATTCATACAAAATTTAGGTACAATGTACGGGATCCGAAGAAACGACGTGGTTCCCTAGACAATTGATATTAATTGTTACATCAATATAATCATTGATGTAACAATGCTGCAAAATAGAAAAAGCATATTGCCCATGCATAATTTTATTGTGGATCTAGGAAAAAAAATTAAATTTTCGACGAAATTATGTTTTTGTTTTTGTCTTTCGAGACAAAGCTTTTAATGTTGTCCCAACCACACAAAATGGAGCCAGCGTGTTTGTTGAGCAGAAATTTATTGTGAATCTAGCAAAATTATTCCTATTAAGATCAAACTTGAATTGGCCAAGTTATCACGAGTTTGCCGCGCCATTGACAACTTTATCTCATTTATCTGTTAGTAACTTAAGTGAATGGAAATTTCCAATCATTTACCATTAAACCATTAAATAGTTAATTAAATAATATAATTAAATAAAATAATTGACATAATTTGTTCGATTGTCAGAATTACTAGATTTAGTCTTGGGTAATTAATAACATTATATATTTGTTTTTGCCCCTTGTGTATTCTAGAAACTCGCTATAACGTCGCAGATTCTGTCGAAGATAAGTCGAGCCATAAGTCGAGGATACATTTCATTCACAAATTTCTGTTTGGTGTGATACGTCCTAGTCCTAGTCTATATGTATCGATGCTTTCAATTGGCGAGTTGTTCCAAGTTTTTCTTCCCAATCGTCTAATTTTTGCTCGCCAAAATTTGCTATCATAAAAATAATTATTTTCGTTTATAGTTCCATTTTTTTTACAAATATATACGAAATATGTGTCGTAGAGTCTCTCTATAAGAAGCCTCTCTTTTACAACATTTTCATATAGCAAGATTTGCCATTGCCCCATAGCATTTATAACATTATGAACTTGTTCTATATAATAAGATTTCTATAACAAGATTTCTCTGTACAGTGGAGTCTATCTATAACAACTCTCTTTACAACAAAATTTCTCTATAACAACCTTATTTTTTTCGCCCTTCGCACACGTAAAGTACATAGTTTATGTTCTATGTAACAACTTTTCCCTGTTACAAAATTTCTCGCCATTGGCTTCAGTGTTGTTATAGGGAGACTCCACTGTAGCTGTGACGATATGTTTTTCCCCGCCCTTCACAATAGAATCACACGTGTTAGAAGTTCCCTATAACGGCATTAATTTTTTGAGCGGACAAAATGGTGAAACTAAACACCGCACTGGAGCCAAATCATCAAGTTTCAAATAGAATTCTGTAATTTGTATTAAAATATATGCAAATACAGTGGACTCTCTCTATAACAACACTCCTTATAACAACTTTTTCTTTATAACAACTTTATTTTTCAGCCCTTCGTATATGTAATGTACGTATTAAATGTTCCATATAACAACTTTTCCATATACCAACCATTTTTGCCCTTCCCTTCAGGGTTGTTATAGCGAGTCCACTGTACCAATTTAAAATGGGATTTTTGTACTTTAGTATCATTTTGTCCAAAATTATCCATGTTCTGTATAACAACATTTCTCTATAACAACATTACTCGTCCTTCCCTTGCTTGATGTTATAGACAGACTCTACTATACATACTGTTAGTTCCATTATGGTTTTTATAAAGCCAATATAGTGCCCACCGTAATCTCAGGGTAGGCGACTCTTGGGAATCCGTGGCGTATTTCGATACACGCGTGTTCCCACCCAAAATAATAGGAGCCCCAGCAGTAAGACGACCGTGGCCGTACCCATCCAAAGCCAAAACGATTTCCAAACACTGAAAAACAAATACAACCCTATTAGTATACGTAGATGTAAAGCTTGTAATTGTGGTCACCCATCAATTTCATCCAGAACTACGCGTAATGAAAGAAAATGATGTAAAATTAAGAAGACTGGTGCCTGCCGATATTATTCATTAATTATGGCCGGCAACTTCATTAAATTGTAAAAGCAAAAAAATATCAAAGTATTTCAGGGGTTAATCAAATATTAACTTTTAACCTGCTTCATTTCTTTTTTTTCTCGGCTTTGCGGTATTATTCCACCAGACATTCAGGATAACCCTGCATATGTTAGGTCTGTAATTACTTACATTAATATTTTTTCATAATTATAAATGTTAACCACAATTGAAGATGGGGGATGGTCACAATTACATGCAAATGGCCACATTTGCGAACTGTAGAATGTTTAAAGACATCATTTAAAATATGAAATCAGTGAAGAGAAATTGAATACAAATTTTTTGCTGATATAGCTTAGATGCTGCATATTAGAATCATTTTTTAAAGTTGCCACAATATTAAGCGTTGCCCTACCTGTAATCATCTGGCTGAATCAAATCAACGATTTGGTTTGGTGGTGGGCTTCCCGCCGTTGTCTTGGGGAACTGTCTAAAAATGGTGCTGGTGTTATGAATAGTTCCGTCCAGGTACATCTCTGGCAGTTCTTGGGTGGTACGATTCATCATGGTGCTCCAGAAATAAGTACAGATTAAAAATTTGGACACTTGGATATGGGCCGATGACTGGAGAAATTCACTTATAGGAAGACAAGAATTAATTGTCTGTGATGATGTTTCGTTCCAGTTCTTGACTGTATATATCGCTTTTTTCTTCTGAATAGAAATTATCTGTTGTTGCTTGGGCAAAATTTGAGGTTGGATTTGTTTGTGTTATAATATGACCTGCACAAGAGATTATAATGTAGTGTGTGAATGGGATGCGGGATTTTTCCATATATGTACTTGTATATCGTCGGTGAAGAAACGTATTGGATCATCTCCAGCGAGCGCGAATTCACGAAGTGATCATCTCCATTCTGCCTCTGTGCATGGAGTAATCAAGTCCATTAATAATCAAATATAGATGCC
>JAQGBT010007362.1:0-11098 GCA_034698585.1 Disparrhopalites patrizii
TCTCTTTCTCCCTCTCTTTCCTTCTTTCTCTCTCTTTCTTCCTCTGAATTTCTGTTTCTGTCTAATTTCCTCTCTTTCTTTCCGATTTCCTCTCTTTCTTTGTGATTTCCTCTCTTTCTCTTCTTTTTTCTTTCTTTCTTTGATTTCCTTTCTCTCTGTTATTCTCTCTTTCTTTCCTCATTTTCTTGCTCTTTCCTGCTCCGAATTTTTCTTTTCGGCCTCTCTTTGACTATTTCTTCCTAATTTCCTTGTCCTTTCACCTTTTTGCATGAATTTCATTCTCTCCACTTATTTTTTCACTATTTATCCCCTGAACATTTATTTTTTTCCTCCAAATTTCATGAATGTGTACATGAAATCATACCAACTGGCAAACGAATATTTAAATAACAACTTTCAAAACAATTTAGCTCTGAAACTATCTCGCCCCCTCGTTCCCATCGCGTGCGAAGAAATAGTGAAGACGGAGAGAAATGTGCATAAAATAGATGGAAAAATGTTAATCGTCAGAAAAAGTCCCGTTTGCGATTACTTACAAAGGGTCATTGCATTTATAATATTGTACTACTGTGAAGAAGCTCTTGGAGAAAAGACCTACACGTCATAATAGGACTTGTCGTGGGACAATTTATTTTTTTTCCATACGGTAAAGGGTTAAGGACAACAATAAGTAATAATGTGTGTCTACAACTCCCAGGAAATTTCTCCAATGGCATTGTCAGGAGAGTGATAACAATGAGGAAGCATAGAGGAATAACCTCCCAGAGAAATTCTTTGGTGGCAGGGCGAGAAGGGGTGATTTGAGAATAGGTGGATATTAATTTTGAACTTGTATATGCATTACATTTTTTTTTTTTTACAAAAGAACTCCCTCCTCATATTTATATTATTATATAAAAAAAATAGTGCAGAATGGATCATTTTTTTTTGTTGGAGGCGGCAAAATGACTTTTCATCAATAGAATTGTGTACAGATGATTTTTAATTTAAATAAATACAAAGTGTTCTGACAATAGTTGCACATAAAATGGAAGCAAGACTTCCTACCTTTTTGGCCTTTAATGCAAATGCCGTCGAGAGGCTTTTTAGAACAGAACACACACACGGATTTTTCTCTGCTCCACAAAAGATTCTTTCTTCTAGCTTTTTTTTTATTCTAAATTTATGACTGCTGCTTCAATTGGGACACATTCAATATGGCTTTCCATTCTATAGTCACATACGTTAAGGGATTAAGAGGAGTTGAACAGGATTGGCTCAGCCCAGGATTTGGTATAGACGTCGGGGAAAATCTTTTTCAACTCATTCCTCCTCTCTTCAACGTTCAATGGCTTGTAGTAGAGCATCGGATTACCAAAGTACAATGAATGGGATTACAAACTGTGGCTATATATGTGTATGTACATACCTATTCATTGTAAAGAGTTGAAATACTTTTTTTTTGCATTTCGAGCAGGTACATTGTTGTTGTACACACATTTGCAATTTTAATTAAATGTAATCAGCCAGATTCTGTGTGGTAATGAAGGGCCGGGGATGAGGATTGCATTTTGCTAAGTCATGAGAGACGATGAGAGACGGCATGAGCTTCTGTTTGTGTGACAGAAAGAGAGAGAGAGGCAGAAAGAAACAAATTCAAATTGCTTGGCTTTTTCACGTGGAGGGAGAAATAAAGCGAAGAGAAGAGAAAGAGAGGGAGAAGAGAGGCAAAGAGAGAGAGAGAGAGAGAGAGAGAGAGAAACAAAGAAGAGTGACAAAAAATGGAAAAAAGAAAGAAACCAAGAAGAGTAACAAAAAATGGAAAAAAACAAAAAAACCAAGAGACAAAAAATGGTAAAAACAAAAAAACCAAGAGAGACAAAAAAATTGAAAAAAGACAAAAACCAAGAGAGACAAAAAAATGAAAAAAGACAAAAACCAAGAGAGACAAAAAAATGAAAAAAAGAGAGACCAAGAAGAAGCAAAAATGAAAGATACTAAAAACAGCAAGCGAGAAATATGTAAGAAATAGATCAAGTAGATTAACTTAAAGGGACAAAGAAAGGAGAAAAAGGAGAAAAGAGTAAAGCAGGGAACGATACAACAAAGAGAAAATGAAACAAGAATAAAAAGGAGACCAAATAAGAGCAAGAGAAGAAAATGCAACAAGAAGAAACAGGAAATATGAAAAAAAGGAGGAACAAGAAAAAGAAGAAATATAAAAACAGGAGAAAAAGGAGAAGTAAGAGAGAGAGAAAAAAAAACGAAAAAGAAGAAATGGTAAAAGCAAAGAAAGAAAATTAATTTGGAATCATAATATTACGACGAGAGAGACAAAATACAAGGAAACAAAAGGAGAAAGAAGAAAAAACTATAGCGAGACAATTCAAATCTCCCAAAAAACATGTAGAAAGCAGAGTTCCTATAACACAAACGAAAAAAAAACACATTTGAAAATACGTATAAAAACATATGAAATACCAAGGTACACTTTGATTTGCATGTTAAAATACCCAATATGTACCTAACGTGCTTACATCCCAAAAAATCCACAAAGAATCCTCTACAGAAGAGCTTCTATGATGCAATTTGATTTAAAATGAAAGTAGGTTGTTCCATTCCATTATAATATTTGTCTTGCAGTTAATTTCTCTCTCTCTCTCCACACTGTATGTAATACTTAAAAAAAACTATTCATTGACGAAGTACTAGGAGGACGCGTGTGCGTGTTATTGCGTTAGCTTTTATTGGAAGAAGAGAGGCGTTTTCGTTTCCCCAAAATTCTATATATGACTGACATCGAATGAGATGGTAATGAGCGGGGCTCGAAAGGTAGTTAGCGTGGGTGGGTGTGTTTAAATATTCCTATTTGTTTAGACTTAAGCCTATTCATTCCTGACTATCTCTCTCCCTCTCTGTTTCCAAACCTTTCTACAGATTTTTCAACCCTTTTTTCCATTTCCAAGTGGTGGAGTGTGGACGTGAATAAAAAAAAAAGAAGTAATAGTATGAAGAAAAAACGTTTTAAAAATGATGAGAGCAGTAATTATACATGGATTTACCCCTTTTACTCCCTTGTGTTAATACGAAATGCAAAAGGATGGGTTAAGAGATGCCAAAAGGACTTTAATGGACGTTCACATTTAGTAGTCAATTTTTTCTTGGGGACTTGGTCATTCTTTTGAATGAAATTATTGGAAATAAGATATGCCACGTGTGGAGGTGGTGTAATTCTAGGAAAAAAATGCGCCGTTCTATTATTTATTCCGGATTTTTTTTTGTTTTTGCTCTTCCTTTCGATCTTCTTACAGCGATTCTTCTTACCTTTTTTTTCAGTAGTTTTTAATGAAGTTGTTTGCAAAATCCGGAGAAATGCTGAGGGTGCGTTCTGGTACAGGCTGTAATCACACAATGGTTTGTATGTACGTGGGCGGGTGGATATGAATATTCTTACACAACGTTTTCTACTCGATAATTATATGAAAGAAATTGTATTCATCTTTTTTATTGGAAGGGGTACTTTTTACACGGGCAAATTCTCCCACTAAGGGGATATAATTATTGATTTGACTGGACGTTGCTAGCCAGTAGTGAGGGATAAATTGGGCCGAACGTCGCTCATTGTCGCTTTCTTTCTTTCTCACACACGCTCTCTCTCTCTTTCTTTCTCTCTCTCTCTCTCTCTCTCTCATTCTCCCTCGCAGTTGCTCTGGTGCGGGTAACGAGAGATTGAGACAATTTATGAAAGTTCTTGGAAGATTTGGGGTGACATGTAGGTGTATTTTCACCTTGTTTTGTGTATATCTGTACACAACCTCTCTATTTTTTTTCCTTTCCTCGTGTCTCCCTTGTTTTCCCTCTCTTTTTCTCTGTCTTTCTATTTATTTGTCTCCCTTTTTCTCTCTCCCTTTCGTTCTCACTCTCTATTAATTTTTGTTGCTCTTGTTCTCTCTCTCGTTCTCATTCTCTATTTATTTCTCTCTCTATATACCACTCTTGCTCCTTCTGTCTCATTCTCTCTTGCTCGCTCTCTCTCTCTCTCTACCTCTCATTTTTCGTATTCTTTTTTCTATTTCTCTCTCTTTTTCTCTCTCTTTTTCTCTTTTTATTTTGCTCTCTCTCTCTCTTCTCTTCCTTGCTCTCCCTTTCTCTCTCTTCTACTTTGTTTTTCTCTCTTGCTCTCTCTTTCTCTCTCTTCTACTTTGTTTATCTCTCTTGCTCTCTCTTCTACTTTGTTTTCCTCCTGCTCTCCTTCCTTTTTTCTCTGCTTGTGTTTTTCCGTCTTACTTTTGTCTCGCAATTTTCCCCTGGTTGTCTATCACTATATTTCGTATTATCCTTCTGCCTCGCTGGTCTTTGGCTCAGTCACTCTGGATATTTCTGTTTGTCTCTCTCGCTCTCCCCTTTTCTGTTTCTTGCATGGGCTTGGTTCTTTTAGTTTTCTCTCCGTTTCTCCTGGATCATTTGAGTACCTACCTAATGAACTGAATATGAACGATCACAGGTGACGACAGTGATCACTGGGATGAGATAATGCCTGGTAACGGGCAGAAAGTTTGAAACTTGATTCTACCCTTTTTTTTATGCTCCAACACAAGTTTGTTTGTACCTTTGTTGCTTTTGTTTTGCTTGTTTTTTTTCTCTCTCTCTCTCTCTGTCACCTTCTCACGTTTGACATACGAGACCAGCGACGGGGTCATTGGGTACGCGATTACGGGTATTAATGTGATCACATAATGCTATGATTTGTTAGCCTCAGTGGACACGCACTTTCTGTCTCTCTCTCTCTTTCCTACTCTCTCTCTGTCTTTTTCTCTCTCTCTCTCTGCCTCTCTCTGTCTTTCTCTCTCTCTCTTTGTCTTTCTCTCTCTCTCTTTCTATCTCTCTCTCTGCCTCCAGAATAAAATCTGAGAGATCACTCTCTCCCCAACCAGGACATTGGTCAAGTGTGTCTTTGTTTTGTTTTTTCTCTTATTATTCCAAGATCTCTCTTTCCCCCCATCCCGTTCTTCACTCTGCATCTCTCCCCTCGACGAAAAGAGGGGCAGGAGTTGACCGGGTACGTGAGACCAAAAGAAAATATCCCCGTATCCACTGTTTCCTTTCCTCATTTCAAGTTCCGCTGGAATCCCCCTCTTCAAAATATATATTTATCTGTGCTACATTTCCTTTGTTGCGTCAGTCTGTCCAGGGAGGGCGAGTAGATCTGGTTGTGAGTAACAGGCGAAAGTCTGGAGGGAGCCGAAAAGTTTAGATTTTATCCTATTTTCTCCAAAGATATTGGAGCTATCTCCTTCAAATCAAAAGACTTGGACCATTCCAGGATAGCATTCCTGTAGCAGGCTTTATTCACAGGCAGTACATATGTATTTATAAATAATATTAAATTGCAAGTAATATAATACATATTTTGTGCATATTCCATCGGAAATGAAGGATTATGCAAATATTTAGAATTTTATCGCCGTGAAAAAAAACGATAGTTTGCTCTTTCCTCTTTCGTCTCTCTCTCTTTCTCTCTTTCTCTCTCTCTCTCTCTTTTCTCTCTCTCTGTCTCTCTTCCCTGTCTCTTTCTTTTCTCTCCTCGCTCTCTCTTCTGTATTTATCTTTACATCTCTTTTTTCTCTTCTCTCTCTCGTCTTTATTGACCTTTCTCTCTCTTGCTCTCTCTTTTCCCTCTCTTGCACTCTCTGTTCTCTCGATCTCTCTCTCTCCACTCTCCCTTATCTCTGTGAGTGCCTACAAAAATTCCCATATCTCCCATAAACACATAAGCAACCGGATGTCAACTAAATATTTGATCAGGAAAAAAATGTTGTTCGACATCAACTTACGTACGTCCATATTTTTTTAATATTCCTGCATTTAAATAAAACTATTATTATTACCCTGACAGGGAGATTAGAGTCATATTCCATGGAATTTCAATGACTAATTTATTGCCTGGTTCATTCATTTTTTTGCAACGGGGTTGGCATACGCAAAAGTGGAATCATACGTGACTGTATCATGGTGGATCGTTAGTGGTAGTTATATTTTTTCCCTCCCCTCAAAAGAACCTTCTTTATTATTATTATTTTTATTATTATTTGATATCATTAGGGTACAGCCATCACCTGGGAGAGTCAGTGCAGCAGCAGTTGAGTGACTTGACGAACGGCGGGGGTTCTGGGAGCGTGTCAGGAGCGAATGGTGTGGTGGTTGGGACGGCTCCGGGTCCTTCCAGTGGGTCGGGAGCGAGTGGGTCGGGGGCGAGTGGGGCGGGGGATGAGAATGGGTATGTGCCCCAGGGCTTTGAGACGGACAACGACTATCATTCCCTCCCCGACCCCGGCGGTCATCCGGGCTACGTGGAGAATTCGCCGGAGTTCTACTCTTCCAATATGATGGCGGACAAGTCCTTTCAGCAACAGGCTTTCCTCAACAAGAGTTTTAATAGACGTGAGTTTTCAATATCTTCATTTTTTTCTTTTGTTTTTCGCTGAAGATGGATTATCAACTTTCTTTCCGCAATCTCTCTCTCTCTCTCTCTCTCTGTCGCTCTCTTTCGTCTCAATCTGCAGTCTGCCTGACTCTCTCTCGCGGCTATCTTTAGCTCTTTTTCGGCTTTTCTCTTGTTTGTCAAATTTGACTTTCTTTCTCGAACGTCTCGTTGTTTTTTTCTGGTAATTTGCTCTCACTCTCTCGCTCTTTTTGTTCTTTTTCGTCTTTCTATTTTCCCTCTCTTTTCTTCCATTTCTCTCTTTTTATGTGTTTTACTCTTTGTTTCTGCCATTTTTTTCTTTTTTCCCTGTTTTTCTATGTCCTTTCCTATCTTTCTCTTATTCTCTATTTCCCATCTCTTTTTCCCTATCTTTGTTTTCTCTATTATTTCTCCTTCTCTATTTTATTTTTTCTGTATTTTCTCTATTTCTCTGTTTCTCTGTTTTCTTTTTTCTGTATTTTCTCTATTTCTCTCTTTCTCTGTTTTCTTTTTTCTGTATTTTCTGTATTTTCTGTATTTTCTCTCTTTCTCTGTTTTCTTTTTTCTGTATTTTCTGTATTTTCTCTCTTTCTCTGTTTTTTTTCTGTATTTTCTGTATTTTCTCTTTCTCTTTTTTCTTTTTTCTGTATTTTTTGTATTTTCTCTCTTTCTCTGTTTTCTTTTTTCTGTATTTTCTCTCTTCCGTATTTTCTGTAATTTCTCTCTTTCTCTATTTTCTTTGTTTTGTATTTTCTCTATTTACTCTCTTTCTCTATTTTCTTTGTTTTGTATTTTCTCTATTTTCTCTCTTTCTCTGTTTTCTGTATTTGCTCTATTTTTTCTCTGTTTTCTTTTTTCTGTATTTTCTCTCTTTCTCTGTTTTCTGTATTTTGTCTCTTTCTCTCTTTCTCTGTTTTCTTTTTTCTGTATTTTCTCTCTTTTCTGCACTCCTCTTGTTCGTTCTGTGCTGTTTTCTTTTTCGTCTTTTTCTGTTTTTTACTATTCAAATTGTCATTTTTTCCTTGTATATTTTCCTTATTTTCTCTTTCGTCTGTTTCTTCTGTTTACTTTTTTTGCTCATCCTTATTTTCAATTTTTTGCCTTAATTTTACCGTCTCTCTGTTTGCCTTTTTCGTTGAATAGATTCTTGAATCTTTATTTTTTTGCGTTTTTGCATTGATTGCTTAATTTCGTTCATATTTGCATATATTCCCGCTATTTCTTGTTTTTACCCAATGGTTCGTGCTTTTCCTTTGTCTTTGGCTCTACGCGTATTTTCATTCGTAAAAGAATTTGGCATGAGTCGCATTCTCGCATTGAAACCGTTGGATATTCTACGTACAAAATAACTGTGCTGCATCTTAATCTGCATTTCACGTAATAAATTCGTCCACATTCGCATCAATTTTACTCAGAGTATGTTAGTCGCAGGTAGTAAAAAGGGATTTATATTGAGCGAGGTACCATCCAGGTTATTCATTCTCATATTTGGCACGCATAGCAAGATGAAAGTGCTATCATGTATGTACATACATATCTTTTTTTATTTTTGCAAAAAATTGGTTGGATCACGATGAACAAAAAAAGGTTCTTTATTTTTTGCAATGAAAACAAGATGAATTTCTTTTTTTAATCATTAATCCACATTTCTACTATAATAGTTCTACTAGTGTGCATTTTCTGGGTCTGTGATGCGTCACAAGTATGTGTTCACAATTCGTTGGAAAAAGGGGCTCTGTTAGACCCCGTAATTGGGGAGCTTTTTACACGCTTTACGTAATGTTGGAAGGCAATTTATTTCTGTAAGTCTTGTACCACTACCACCATTGCAGTGATGATTACTATGATGGTAATACTTTTCATGTGTATAATTTCTTTTATGGTAAATAATTTTTCCGACCGTATACGAATTGTATTAAAGAAAAAGAAAAAAAGGGCTTTGCGTGGGTTATTGAATTGAGTATATAAAAAGGGAGACAAAAGAAAAGGGGGAGGGATATTATATGACTTTCATTATTTGAGTTTATATTATTTCACACATAAAAAAATATATATTATTACGATTACGATATCTGGTTCTATTACTACTACAAAAAATAAAAAAATTTGCACCCCCAAGAGATGTTATAAGAGGATTGATGGATTGAGAGATATGGAGAGAATTTAATGGTATTTTTGTTTTGCTTACATGATCATACTCATCAGAAAATGTAGGGTAGTGGAAAATGACAACTGTTCTGCTGATTAAGATTTGCGAGAGAGAGAGAGAGAGAAATACAGAGAGACAGAGACGTTGCAAGATCTGTGAGACGGAAAGCAAGAATATAAAGAATAGGAAGCTACTATTGCAAAGAGAGGAGAAAAAATGATTTAAAAAAGCCGAGTAAAACAAGGAAAAGGAGAAGAAAATCAAAAGACGGAAAGGGAAAGAAACACAGAAAGGAAGCAAAACAGGAGCAGATAAAACAAAACAGAAAAAAAGAGATAATTTGACAAAAAAAACTAAAAAAAAAGCAGCGGAAAACCAAAGAAAATAAACAGGGAAAATATAACGGAGAGAAGTAAATAGCTAACACCGCAAAAAAAACAGTGAAAGAAAGCGAGAAAGAGAGACAGAAATGGGAGAAAGAGATAAAACAACAGAATGTGAGAGGAAGAAAGGAAAAAGAGAGAGAGAGAATTAAAAAAGAAAGGAAGAAAGAGGCAGTCGAAGGAAAAAGTTGCTGACGTTCATTTACAAGCAATATGGAGAAACAGAAAAATAGAGAAAAAGAGAAAAATAAAAAGAGGGAGAAAGAGACAGAAAAACGGAGAAAGAGGGAGAGAAAAACAGAGAAAGAGAGAAAAACAGAGAAAGAGAGAAAAACAGAGAAAAGCAGAGAAAGAGAGAAAAACAGAGAAAAGCAGAGAAAGAGAGAAAAACAAAGAGAGATAGTGAATAGCAGAAAAACAGAGAGAGAGAGAGCGAAAAGCAGAAAAAGAGATAGAAAGGAGAAATTTAAAAAAAAAAAAAAACAAGCGAGAGAGAGATTGAGAAATAGAAAAATGGAGACAGAGAAATTGACAGATGTATAATAAAGAGAAAGAAAGAAAGAGAGAGATCGCCCTTTTACATTTCGTCTTTTCAGTTGACGGCGTGTAGAAAGTTTAAATTTTCTGGTAGTTCACACACGAAAATCAAATGAGTGCAAGAACATACATGTGCATATGCATATACTCCCAAATAGATACATACGTACATATATGTACACTCCCAGACGACGACGGCTCCTTAAGCGGAACTGCAAAAAAAAAAACGCACATGTATGCAAAAAGAAGCGAATAAAAAAAACAAATGTGCATCACTTTTCCAAGAGAGACAAATTAGTAGTTACACCAAGATATATACGATCTACTGCATTTATAATTTCTTTTAATTTTACAACGCTACAATACTCGCAGCTGCACAGTATAGTATCATCAACATGTCCAAAATACAATTTGTCTCGTAATTCTGAACGAATTGTGTTTTTTTTATATTGTGTATACATTCATTTTTAAATTAAAACTTTCAGACAGTGGACATATGTATTGTAAACAGAAGGAAAATTACTAAAAAAAAAAGAATTTTAATTTTCTCCTACCTTTACCATGAAGATGGAGGGGAAATGTCTTTATTATGGCAAAGGAGGAGGGAAATACTTCAGCCAAACAATAATAATAAAATAGTAGGCACGAAAGGGATATTATGCATGTAGGGGTGTGACATGAAATTGAATTTTTCTCTTGTCTCCCTTCTCATTGTTTATTTGGTTCTTTGAAAAATTAAATAAGTCATTGCAGCATATTTTTTTTTACATTAGTTCTTCCCGAATGGGACGTGTGTTGTGCAAGGTTGAACAGAGATAATTATTTTTTCAGTTTTTTAATGACTCTCTCCACTATACGCTGTCCATTCTTAGGGAATAGACCATTGAACGCTTTCCAGTGAAACCATTTGCATTTTATGTACTTGCACACACATTTACAATTAGCCTCCGTGTAAATATTAGACATTTCCACTCCAATGGACACGAAAATGCTAGTCAATGTATAGGCTTTTTCCTCATGACGAAAGGGTTAGAGATGAAGAAATGGGTG
The DNA here is from genome assembly GCA_034698585.1 of Disparrhopalites patrizii. Classification (NCBI taxonomy): domain Eukaryota; kingdom Metazoa; phylum Arthropoda; class Collembola; order Symphypleona; family Sminthuridae; genus Disparrhopalites; species Disparrhopalites patrizii. The sequence continues at coordinate 10,562 of JAQGBT010007362.1, forward strand.
GAGTCTGAATATTATAAAAAATAATTACCAGTCAATTTTAGTACTTATTTATATTACATACTATATTATACTAATTTATTATTTTTATTATTATACTTGATTATATTACATTCTCCTATACTACCGCTCATTTTCTCTATAACGGGCCTCGCTATAACGGCATTCACAAATCCCCCCGAACGGTTTCCAATAGATTTCTTTCCCGTAATCGTTATTTTTTGCCCCGGTTTTTCCTACATAACGAGCAAGTTTTAAATCCTCCGCTATAAACAATGTTTTCGTATAATGGCATTTAGGCCACGTCTTCTTATCCTTCGCTCTCCCTATAACGCATCTTCTCTAATTTTGAAGCCCGCGCCATTGAGCATCTTTCCGTATAACGGTTTTAGGCCACACTTTCCCATATTTTGCTCCCTAATACCGGTTTTGTCTCTAGTTTTGAATCCTCCGCCATTAATTTTATTTCTCTATAACGGCTTCATGTTATTCCCTGTCGGTTTTTCTCTATAACGATTTCATATTATTCCCTGTCGGTTT
>JAQGBT010007363.1:0-11097 GCA_034698585.1 Disparrhopalites patrizii
AAAGAGAGAAATTGATAGAGAGAGAGAGATAAAAAGGGAAAAACTGATAGAGAGACAAAGAGAGAGAAATTGATAGAGAGACAAAGAGAGAAATTGATAGAGAGACAAAGAGAGACAAAGAGAGAAATTGATAGAGAGAGAGAGATAAAAAGGGAAAAACTGATAGAGAGACAAAGAGAGAGAAATTGATAGAAAGAGAGAGAGAGAGAGAGAGAGAGAGAGAGAGAGAGAGATTATCTGTTGCAGGACGTGCCCTCTCCAACGTGTGGGTCCGCTGATCTCTGTGATCTATGAATGTTCCGTGCTCTTATTAGTTGCTGTTATTATTTTTATCATGCTCCTCTTATTATTATTAATAGCATTTACTGGCATATTCATAGCTGCTTCCCAACTGCTTTGTGGGAGGAGAGTCAAGGAACGGAGGACAATATTTGAGAGAGAGAGAGAGAGAGAGGTTATAAAAATAATTAGACAAATGGCATTTAAAAGGTTGTCATAGGGGTGACATAAAACATGGATATTTACTCCTTTTTTTCTTCACTTCACTTGCTCCTCCATGTCTTCGGGGGAATCAAGGACTTTGGGTACATGCTTCTGGCCATAAGACATGAATGCAATCTTTGCACTCTTTATTAGCTGTGTCTTTCTACCCTTTTTATTAAACTTGTTCTTGACTCATTAAGTTTATGTAATATTCTTGTCTGTTTGTTTCTTTTCATTCTTGTACAAGAATTTACAATTTCTTCTTCTCCATTTTTTTGTCTTGTATTTGTCATTATTTCCTTCTTTTTCTCCTTATTGTCTCTCCTACAACCTTTCTCACTCCTTTTTTTTCTATTTCATTTTTCTTCTCCAATTTTCTCTCTCTCTCCTTGTCTTTTTTCTCTCTTTCACTTTTTATGCATTTCTTTTTCTCTCCTTCTTTCATTTTTATAAGTCTTTCCTTCTCTCTGTTTTTTCTATTTATTCGTTTATTTTCTATTTATTTCAGTTCCTCCCCCTTTATTCTATTTGCTTCTTTTCCTCCCACGTTAGTTTTTTTTATTTATTTCTTTTTTTGTGTCTCTCATTTCTTTTCTTGTTTTTTTCCTTTTTCTCCATTTTCCTTTTTTGTTGTTTTCCTACACCCGCCTTGTCTAAGTCTCTCTATCTGCTTTTCTTTTACTTTCACTCCAATTTTTCTTTTTTCCTCTCCTTTCTTTTTCCTTTTTCCTCTCTCACACTCCTATCTCATAATGTTCTGGGTTTTCTCTCTCTGCCGTTCCTTGTTGTTTGCCATAATATTTTGTTCCCTCCTATTGTCCTGCGTTATATTGCTGCAAGTAGTAATGGATTTTTAATTTTTTGTTCATATTTATTTCTACTGTTATATTTATGCATCTCTCTCTGCCTTGTCCTTTCCAGTTTTTCTCCCGTTCGGATAGTGACAATTTTGGTACTATTCCACGCCATTAGCTTCTTTGGAACATATTTTAATAGTCTATTTCAGCATACAGATAGGTACGTTACCCATTTTAATATTTTAAGCTATTAATGTAGCCCATTATTTTTTTTTCTGCCTTCGATCTCTCTCTATCTTGCTCTTGTCTTGTGTCTCAATGTCTTCTTCTTTCACATATTACTCTCGTTTACGTATTTTTTTTTAAATAAGTAAATCCCTGAAAATAGTCTCTTTAATTTTATTTTGATTCTTCTCCTTTGGATTTGGCAAATTTACTCTTTTGCCTTATTTTTATTTATTTTATTTATTTAGGCTCTATTTTTCCTTGGAGCTTCCCCTTGACTTTCCCGACACGTATCTCTCTATCCCTTTCTTTGTTGATCTTTCTCATTGTCTCTCTCTTTGCTTCACTTTAAATCCCAAAACTCTCCCCACCTGTTTAATTTTGAGTGCGTGTGTTACAATCAGATGTTGAATACTAATGTGGAAGCATGGTCTGGTATGCACATCTTTTTTCTCTCTCTGTGTTTTACGATTGCTAAATTCCTCAATGAGACCCAGGTTGGAAAAAAAGGATGTATAATATACAATTGAAGCTTATTCACTGGTTTGGTAAAAAAATTGGGGACAGTGTGTATGTTTTTGGAAATTAATTTGCATTTTACACACATCAGCTATTTGGTTACAGGGAACTTTGCCAGAGTGTTAAGTAGGCAGGGACAAATAATTTTTTTTTTATATTCTGTACTGGGAACAATAAGAAGTAGGAGGGATTTTTTTTCTGCTCTTAAAAAAAAAAGAGGAATAACACCTATAGCCAGTATAATAAACATATCTCCCTAGTTATAAATACAAAGTGACACGGAAATGTATGCGAGAGTTACTACATAAATTCTAATGAGAGACTCCAAACTCATATGTATTGTAATATGTACTTTTTTTCTCTACCTGAATTTTCCTTATGGAATGCTCACAAAAGAAAAATGCATAATAATACTTCTCTCCCCTCCCACACACTCCCTCCTTGTATTCTTCACGTCGTATTTTTTTTCTCTTATGGCCAAATGTATATATGGATGGACTTCAGCATGGTATTATTATTGTACCTTTTAGAAAAAAAAAATTGCAGGTCGAGAATGAAGGAGACATTTTTGGGTATGACAACAACAAGGAGAGCACAACGGAGGGAGGAACGCAGAAGAAGATGGAGAGGATCATTGTTTTCTTTGAGCATCATCACAGAGGAGCTTCCCTAATAGAGTGGGATCATCTCGAGCGTATTCAATCTGTCTCTGGGGAGGGAGGAGGAGGGGGAATGGGTGAAAAAGATGCGATGGTAAAAAGACGTTCATAGAGGGAAGGAGAGAGAGAAAAGGACATATTCGTAGACTGCGACGGATTAATACAGAGAGAAAGATAACAGAAAGAAAGAGAGGGAACCGAAAGAAATAGAGAAAGAGAGAGAATAGGAAGAAATAGAGAAAGAGAGAGAATAGAAAGAAATAGAAAGAGAAAGAGAGAGAACAGAAAGAAATAGAAAGAAAAAGAGAGAGAACAGAAAGAAAGAGAGAGAGAGAGAACAGAAAGAAATCGAGAAAGACAGAAATACAGAGAACAGAAACAAAGATAGAAAATAGAGAACAGAAAGAGAGAGAGAAACGAAACAAAGAGAAAATAGAGAACAGAAAGAGAGAACAGAAACAAAGGGAAAATAGAGAACAAGAAGAGAGAAAACAGACAGAGACAGAGAAAATAGAGAACAGAAAGAGAGAGAACAGAAAAAAGGGAAAATAGAGAACAGAAAGAGAGAGAACAGAAAAAAGGGAAAATAGAGAACAGAAAGAGAGAAAACAGACAGAGACAGAGAAAATAGACAACAGACAGAGACAGAGAAAATAGAGAACAGAAAGAGAGAGAACAGAAAAAAAGGGAAAATAGAGAACAGAAAGAGAGAAAACAGACAGAGACAGAGAAAATAGAAAACAGACAGAAACAGAAAATATAGGGAACAAAAAGAGAGAGAGAGCAGACAGAGAAATACAAAAAAAGTGAAATAAGGAGACGCAACAAGAGAGAGAGAAACGAAAAAAACAGAGAAATAAGGAGTGGCAAAAGCAGAAAACCACAGAGAAATAGGTAGAGGCAAAAGGAGAGAACGAGAGATTTATAAAGAAAAGAGATTCATAGGGAAATTAATAACGGAGACAAAGAGGAAAAGAGAAAAAAGAAGAGTAAGCGAGAAAAAAGAGAGAAAACGAAAAGGAGAAAATGGGGGGAAAGAAAGAAGAGGAAAGAAAGAAAGTGGAGCAAGAGAAAAGACAACAGGGACAGAAAGAAAAAGAAGGTGAAATAAAAAATACCAAGAAAGAGAGGATGGAAGAGAGAAGCAGAAAGGAAAAAGGAGAAGACGAGAGAGAAAAGAAAATAACGACGAAAGAAAGGGGGAAAAGGGAACAGAGCTACGGTCGAGGAAGGGAGAGAAAGAGGAAGGTAAAAGGGAGAGAGAAAGAGAGAGAGATGCCGGAAAGGAGAGGGGAGAAGAGGGACAGAAAAAAATAGCGATAGAAAGAGACGTCCCGCATACGCAAACATCCCTACAATTACTATTAGTACACAATCACAAAGCTCACATAATAATATGGAGCAACCAAGTTATGTAGAGCCTACACCCGCATTTTTTATATTCTTTAATTATTCAAAAATACTAAAAGTATAATCATCACTTTAAAGCCATGCCGCCGCCCCTTACCTTGGCTATAATTTTTTTTCTCGCTCTCTCTTTCACTCATTCCTTTTTGCGCTACTCCTCTATTTAAATGCCTCGCTGCTTGTGTCTCTCTTTTTTTTTCTCTCTCTCTCTCACTCCTTCCCTTTGTCATCTCTAACATCTACCTAATTTTTGTTCTTCAACGCCGTTGAATCTTTTTGCACACATCCTTTTAGTCTCACAACGAACATGGCTTGCCCGTAATCTGCTTTTATTAATTTATTTTGTCTCCGACTTTTGATCGTTGCATGGACGTCCAATGTTTTCTGTCATCCCTTCAATAACCTCTCTCGCTCTTATGAAAAAAGGCAATCTTTAAAAACTGCTAATTTAGCAGTTTTTTTTTAAAAAGGCAATCTTTAAAAACTGCTAATTTAGCAGTTTTTTTTAAAAGGCAATCTTTAAAAACTGCTAATTTAGCAGTTTTTTTTAAAAAAGGCAATCTTTAAAAACTGCTAATTTCCCCGGGTATTTCCGTCCTTGCCTTTTTGCTTTAAAAATGATATTGCCTTGAGTGCCTCCGGACGCTCAGGATTCCCCAGGGAATCTCCCGCCTTTCCCAATGAGTTACTGTATACGTGTGTTGTAATAATTATTTAATGTTTATGTCCTGCCCCTATGGACACAAGTCTCGCCTTGCCTCTTGAGCTACAAATGTTTCCTCCGGTGCAATTCATTAGACCCTCCTTAGAATTCATGATGCAGGATAAATTACTATTCTTGGGCCCCAATTTGCTCAAAATGCATCGCAATAATCATCATCATACAGGCTTCTTTTTCCTCACTTCTCCATGGGCTATGCACCGTCATGGATTAACATTACTATTAACTATATTCACTTTAAAACCGGAGGGTGAAGGAAGGGATTAAGATATATATGTATATATATACATATAATAGCTCTGTTTGGAGGAAGAAGCCCATCCCAACCAAGTGCTGACGGTGTGCTTAAGAGCCTCCGTTGTAAATAGAGAAATTAAATGCCGACAAAAAATTCCATACACACTTGAGCAAAGAAGTTAATCATTAAAAATATGTGCAAGTGGCGTTTTTTTTTTGTCCTGTCACATACACCAAAGTGTATAGGTTGGGCGTGCTTTTATTTCCTCGTAGAAGAGGAGCTTGAAAGGCAGGGAAATTCGTGGAAAATCCTGATAAAACCCTTTGAACGTGGACGTACATAAGCATGAGAATGGCCCAAGGAACATTTAAGGATGGAAAAAGGGGGATAAAAAAGGGATTTAGAATGCACATTCAATAAAAATAATTGACGCTGTAAAATTTACATATGATTATTTGTGTATTTCTTACCTTTTCAAATGTCTCTATGAAGAAATCCAAGCAAAAAACGTTCCTTGTATCAAAGAAATGTGACACTCCTCCAAGAATTTTTTACTTGGTTTATTATCATTCAGTTGGATTGGTTAATTTTTTTCTTATATTTTTTACGGATTTTTTTTTTTCACAGGAAAAAAATAAGCTGAAGTGAAACTGATTCTTTTTATAGTTAAGGAGGAATCACTTCCTTAAAACGTCCTTTAACGTCCATTGGGAGACGTGTGACGGGTTGAGATTGACAAATGACTTTGTGATGCTAATATTAACACACGCACGAGCACTGACAGATATTTGGAGGCACAAGATTGACGCTGAAGAGAGGCACTTTTTTGTCAAAACGTTTTTTTCTAAGGCCAGCGTTTTTTTTTTTTAGGGAAAGGGTTTATTTTGATTATTCGACTAAGATAAACTGATATGGTGAATTGCTAACGCCATTTACAAGTTTGTGGAAGAAAATCCAGGTATCAAACTCAAGCAGATATTTCTATACGCTTGGCTTAAGTGGGTAACAGAGATAAATTCAGAAAAACTTCAGAGTAGATAAAATCCGGAGAAAATTAAGGAGAAGATAACCTTTAAATTTACAAAAGTGATATAAAGCAGGAGATTTAACCTATGACACCTATTAATTGGCAGTGACGGCAAAATGAGGGAATTGCCAAATGAGATAAAAACAGGAAATTGAGGATCTAGATAATACGTTGAATGCGTCTGTTTACGGAAAATAATAGATAAAACTCCTGAAAAAATGAGATAAAAGCCGGGGCTATTAATGCGAGGCTGTGGAAATGATAACTTAAATGGAGATAACCGAGTCAAAATGACGGGATGTGACAGATTAAGATAAAGAGATAATTGAAGATGACAAAGAGATAATGTGAAATTGCAAAGAGATGATGGAAAATGACAAGAGATAATGGAAAACGACAAAGAGATATTAGAAAATGATAAAGAGATAACGGGTGACAAAGTTATAATGTGAAATGGCACAGAGATATTAGAAAATGATAAAGAGATAACGGATAAGGACAAAGTTATAATATGAAATGGCACAGAGATATCAGAAAATTAAAGAAGATACTGCCAAAGAACTTCACGGAAGTGATAAAACGGAGGAGATAACGGAAAATCTCCGAAAAAATCACGGATGCGTTAAACCAAGAAAATCGGCAGACGCTAAATACTAAAAGTATTTAGTTAACCCTGGGAATCATGAGGAAATATTACCAATAAATAATTGGAGATATCACTTGAAATAGTAGATAAAGACAAAAAAAAAAGCTTGGAAATAAATACGTCAGATCCCCCAGAGATGTTCACTCTCTCCAGAAATGCAACTGTCCTTCCCTCACAGGTTCAATCGCTCCAGTAGAGGCTTTAAAAGTGCTTTCACAGATCAATCCAGAGCAAATGATGTCCACACTTTCCCGTAGAAATACACATGGGATGTCCCTCCACTCTGGATGTGCTCTTGGGTGTATGCACTAATCGAAAGTGAGGAGGATGAGGCAGGTTGAAAGAAAATATATATTGGTAATAAAAAATATATACGAACAAAATATCACCCCCTCACTTGTTTGGGAACGAGTTTATTCACTCACTCACGTTTTTACATAAGGTATATACATTTTTATTTGAATTTTATATATTCTACCTATATAATTCTATACTGCATCTCCCTTTCCACTCTCATCGTCTACTGTTACCACCGCAGGACCAGTGCCTCTCTTTTGACTGCCATTCCAAGTAGGAGTATTATGGGGCATTACACGAGAAGGAATATCCAGTATGTATATGTATATATATATGTATATCCCATAAAAGTGTGTGTGTGTAATGTTTAATCATCAAAAGGTTGTTGCGTGTGTATGTATTAAAGAGTGTGTGTGGGTCCGGCAATGATGCTCGAATTTTTTTTTTCAGGGGAGGTTTCAAACCACCAAAAAGACATTCACTCCTTCAATGCCTTTTGTATATCATTGAATCTCCTTTCTCACGTCTCTCCTCTATCCTTCTACGCATATTATTCTGTCTTTCTGTCTCTTTCTTTCCCTCTCCTTTTCTCTCTTTTACTCTTGCTCCTTTTTCTCTATTTAGCCCTCGTTCACTCTCTCTGTCCACTTATTTCATAATTTAACTCTTTCTCTCTCTCTCTCTCTCTCTCTCTTGCCTTCTTTCTCTTTTTTTTCTCTCCATCACGATTTCGTTTTACTTTCTCTTTCACTTTTTTATATTTCTCTCTCTCTTTTACTCTCTGTTTTGCTTTGACTATTTGAATTTCTATCTCTTTCGCTCTGTCTCTCTCTTTTACTTTGACTATTTGAATTTCTCTCTCTTTCGCTCTGTCTCTCTCTTTTGCATTCGCTCTCTCTTTTTATTTATTTCTCTCTTGTTTCACATTCGTTCTCTCGATTTCGAGTTGTTTTTTTCTCTCTTTTGCATTCTTTCTCTTTCTTTGGATATATTTCTCTCTCTGCCTGTTTTGCATTCTTACTCTTCGATTTATTTCTCTCTCTTTCTCTCTTTTGCATTCTTTCTATCTATTTTGATTTATTCCTCTCTCCGTATTTATTACTCTCTCTCCCTTTTGACTTATTTCTCTCTCTCTCCCTTTCGCTTTCTATCTGTTTTCATTTGTTTCTCTCTATCCTTTTCGATTTCTTGCTGTCTCTGTGGGTTTAGTCCTTTGACTATCCGTCGCTCTTTTGCTCTCCTTCTCTGTCTCTCATTTTTTAACTCTTTCTCTCTCTCTTGCTTTCTTTCTCTCTCATTTTTGCTTTCTTTCTCCCTTTTTTGCTTTCTATCTCTGTCTATCAGTTTTGCTCTCTTTCTTTCTCTTTTGCTTTCTTTCTCATTTTTGCTCTCTGTCTATCAGTTTTGCTCTCTTTCTCTCTCTTTTGCTTTCTTTCTCTCTTTTTTGCTTTCTTTCTCTCTTTTTTGCTTTCTTTCTCTCTCTCTCTCTCTCTCTCTCTCTCTCATTTTTGCTCTCTGTCCCTTCTCCACTTGCTTCCTCTCGTATTCTTTGTTTTCTATCTCGTTCGTTTCCTTTCTCTTGTTTCCTCTCTGTGTGTTATTGCTTATTTTTCTTTCTCTTTCATCTAGTTTATCTCTCTTGTCTACCTTTTCCGCTCTAATGTTTGGCCTCTTTTTTCACTTTCCTCAGTCTTTCTTTCTGGTTTGTTTTGTACTCACTTTCTCTCTCCGGCGGTATTTATTCCTTTTTCTCTCCTTTCCATCTCTTTCATTCTTTTTTCTTTCTTTTCGGTGTCCCTCCTATGATTTGTTTCTCCTTTTATCCCTCTTCGTATTTTTCTATATTATGTATTTTTCTCTCTCGTTTTGCCTCTTTCTTTCCCCTCATCACGTTCCTTTTCTTGTCATTCTCCTTTCCTCTTTTTTCTCATCTATGCCTCTCTTTATTGTCTTTCTTTCTTTGTGGTATTTTTTTTTCAATTGTTGCTGTCTTGTCCTGAGCACCAATTCATTTCTTTGTCTCTCCCTCTGTCTCTCTCCCTTTGTAAACTTTTATCTGATATGCTGAGTCCGCGTTCTTGAATTCAGACTACACTTATTACATACGTAAACTTTGAATGTCTTTACCTCTCTTTGGTATTTTATCGCTCTAGGATGTGTATCCATTCAGTTGTTTTTTTCTGTTGAAGGAGATGCATTCTCTTTCTCTAGTGCTATTCCTCTCCCCCAGATTTTTTTACATAAGTGCATACCATCGTATGCAAAGGGCTCATGTTACCAACTACGATTTTTTTTATGTTGTGAGCGTGTCCATTATTTTCCAAACCGCATTTAATTCAGAAAAAGAGAGGTAATTAGTTGCTGCATTCTTCCCTTGTGGCTTCTGCTCTTTACGTGCGATCATCATGCATTCATGCACTTTTTCTTGCGTTATTATTACGATTACCAAATATGTTTCTCGATAACAATGTTTCTGAGTCTCCCATGTGCTCTTTTTATTACTCATGATCCTACAGGACTCCCTTGTGTGTGTAATGATCGTAATAGTAATGATTGCTGCAATCTTTGGGGGACACAAGACAATTATCCTTTGATTGGTGGGGTTGACAATTACTTTTTGTTACTTCATATGCATATGCATTGCGTATGTAGATGGGACTGAAAGTAATTCAAAGTAACGGTAATCAGAGGTTTTTTTTATTGTGTTGCAAAATATTGTTGGATTCCTAGGAAAAAAAACCACAAAATGAAAGCGAGGGAGACACTGAGATGGAAAAGGAGTCAAGAACGAGATTTTTTATTTCGGCGCTGTATTGACGAGGGCGTGGGAGAATAAATGACGGAGAAAATGTTTTTTATTAAATGTCACCTTTTAGAATCACTTGTAATTTTATGCACCTTCGACTGTATTTGCAACGGTTAGAAATAAACAGAGAGGAAGGTTAAAAACATGTTAAAGAATAGCTAAATCGTTTTCATCATATTTTTTTTTGTATTAATTAATGACATTTGTTTTTACGGAGGAAGCAATCGACGAGGGAGAAATAGATAAAGCGGCAAATAAGAGAAGAAATATGGACGAGAAAGAGACGGAGATAAGCACTTCCTTCCGAATCGAGAGAGGCACAAATTGAAAATTGACAGAGAAAAGGAGAAGGAGGGGAAATTGAATAATGAAAGAGAAAACGAGAGCACAAGTGGGATAGAAAACAGGCAGATTGACAGAAAAATAGGACGTGGAGAGGCAAAATGGGAGAGCAAAAAAAATCATGAATAAAGTTAAAACAAGAATTTTGAACGGGAGACAAATAGGAAGCGAAACAAATTCATACCGAGACAAACCAAGCAGAATGAAAAAACGAGAATTAGTCCAATAAAATGATCTAGAAAAAAGGTGAATTATGTAGAAAAAGAATAAGGACAAAACGTAGATTTTTATGTAATCCGAGATAATCAGAAAGAGAAAAGAAGGAAAACAATGAGCAAGACAAACACGGATAGCAGCAGTGAGAAATATGAGAAATTGGGGAACACATTAATGCAATAGTGCAACGGATCTATCTCCACATTATTTTAGCGTTATTGCCGTATGCTAAAATCAAGTAAATGGCGTTCAACTATTTGAACAAGAGGGATGGCCCAAACATGGAAAAAAGAAAGTAACGGGAGATGGACAAGGATGAGATGGAAAGCAGAGGGAAAACGTGGATGAAAATAGACAGAAAAACGAGTTCACACCAGAGAAAACGTAGAAAAGACGAAAATTGGGAGAAAGCGAAAAAAAGACGATGAAAACAGAGAGATGAACACGTGAAGAAATACGATAGAGAACTGAAATAAGAAGAAAATACAGTGGAGTCTCTATATAACAACTCTGAAGGTAAGAGAAAAAAAATTAATAATGGGAAATGCTGTTATATAGAACATTGAATATGACCGTTACATGTACTAAGGGTTGAAAAATTAATGTTGTTATAGAGAACTGTTCTTATAAAGAGACTTGTTATACATACATAGACTAAACTGTAGTCGAGGAGAGAGAGGAGAGAGAGGAGAGAGAGGAGAGAGAGGAGAGAGA
>JAQGBT010007364.1:0-11095 GCA_034698585.1 Disparrhopalites patrizii
ACCCCTTGATATTACATGGTGTACATATATATACATATATATGTATATATATGTATATAAATATGTATATATGTAATTACACATATTAGTTCCTGATGTAATCACTTGCTCGTATGGTCTTTCCACGGGATCTGCGACACATGGGGCCATTCTTATATGGAACCCCCTTTGTATACATAAAATGCTCTTTTACAGGGAATTTATTGGGAGACTAACACATATGCATTCACAGTTTTTAACGGGGATTTATATGTCTTGTATATATGGGTGATATACATAGCTACATGTGTTTGCATGTATATACATACGTGCTTTGTAAATACCATGCCATTTCCCGAACTTACCATCCTTTCCACTGGTTTATCTGGCTTTAAATGGGGGTTGTGTCCCTCCTACGTATGTATGTATATATATTGGTTATAGCTCAGTATAGGGCCCCCCGTAGATCGTGGTAAGCACCGTAGAAGGCCCACCATTCAAATGGTACAGTGAAAAAATGGAGGCACAATTGAATCTCGCAAGATTAGTGGGGAAATGCGTCAGATATTGATACGAGCGAGGTAGGAGAGTATTTAAAGGGATGGGGAAGAGGTGGAATATCAAAGGGTTTTAATGGGCTGGATGTGCAAAATGTATGTATATGTACGGTATTATAAGGGAGGAAATGGACGGTGTTTAGTTGGGAAGATGACCAGTGTTTACAAAGAGTTTATGGGGGCAAAAGGAAAAACATTGTTCTGCACAGTTCTTATAAAATGCTGGGATGAATTTATAAGGGCAAGCTTTATGTTATGGCAGCTTTCTACAGGGATATCTGGATACTAAGATGCTGGCTTTCTTCTCTGTAAGAAGAGCATCAAGACCGGTTTATCCCGCCCTGTATCTCTCCTCTTACTTCTTTGCTTCTTCTATCTCTTTTGGCTTTTGTATCTTTACTTCAGCATTATTTTTCTCTTTCTTATTTTTCCATTTATTATACTTTTTATTTTTTTCTCTTTCCTTTCCTCTTTTCCACTTTCTTTTATTTTTTCTCTTTCCTTCTCTGTTTTCCTCTTTCTTTTATTTTTTTCTTTCTTTCTCTCATTTTCACTTTTTCTTATCCTTTATATTTCTTTCTCCGGTTTTCTCTTTTTCTTATCATTTATCTTTGTTTCTCTGTTTTTCTTTTTCTTATCGTTTATCTTTGTTTCTCTGTTTTTATTATCGTTTATCTTTGTTTCTCTGTTTTTCTCTTTTTCTTATAATTTATCCAACTTTCTCTTTTTTCTCTTTTCTTATCGTTTATCCAACTTTCTCTGTTTTTCTTTTTCTTATCATTAATCTTTCTTTCTCTGGTTTTCTGTTCTTAATATAATTTATATTTCTTTCCGTTTTTCTCTTTTCCTTATCATTTTCTGGGTTCTCTTTCTTTCTCTGCTTTCCTCTTTTTCTTGTCATTTATCTTTCTTTCTCTGTTTTCCTCTTTTTCTTATCATTTATCTTTCTTTCTCTGTTTTTCTCTTTTTCTTATCATTTATCTTTTTTCTCTATTTCTTTTTGCTCCTCCTGTTTTGCCTCTCTTACTTTCTTCCTCTTTTCCCTCACGTATTTTCATTCTCTTATTTTCTGATTCTGTCCCTTAATTCTCCATGTTTGTTTGTTCGCTTTTTGTCTTTTCGTCCCTTCTGCCCCCTTTTTATTTTATTAATTATTATTTTTATTTTATTTTTATTTATTATTTTATTTTTACTAGCTTATTATTTCTTCTCTTATTTTTCTCCTATTTTCTCCGGTTTTGTCTCGTATTTTAACCAAATATTTTTACTCCTATTATCTCCGTTTTCCTCTGCTATTTTTATTCTTTTTTTTGCTCCTGTTTTCTCAATTTTCTCCTTTTTCTTTTCTCTATTTTTCCTCTTGCTGTCTGTCTAACTTTCTTTCTCTGAATTTCTGTCTCAGTCCATCTCAATTTTGTCTCTCTTTCTCTCAATTTATGCTTCTCTTCTTTGTCCCCGTCCATTTTTCTCGCCTCAACCTCCGATTCCATCCGGTTCCCCCGGACAGAGACTCCGTCTAAGAATCAGTTTTTTCCTCTTTCCCCCCAAATACCGTCCTGTGCATAAGACCAGGAGAAGTCCCCCCTTTTCCAGGAATTGTATGTGTGCGTTAAAGGGAAAAGTCCAAAAAAAAGTGCACAAAGATAGTATGACTGCTTTTCCTCCATTTTCTGAAGGCGTCAAGTGCGTGAAGAAGAAGAAAAAAAGTTCCACGGACTAAAAGACTTCCACCATGCCATCACCTTCGCAGTTGAGAGCTTCCGTACAAAAGGGGGGAGCTCGACTGGATCATGATTATCTTTTTTTTCCTTTGGTCCTGGTGGTAGCATAGTGATGGTGATGATGGCTGCTCATGATGAGGATGAAAGAGGAAGGAGAAGGAGAAGAAGGCACAAATAAAGCATGGAGAGAGAGGCAAATGCCAGTCACTCTTTCAGGGGGGAAGTCTGCTCCTTTTGGAGATGGAAGGTGAACAAATCTTATTGTGGGACCGGGGGAAAAAAAGAAGAGGGAGAGAATATAATAATAAATTTATTCACCTTGAATTTTCAGGGGCTTCTCCTTTGTGGAGCTCTACATTAGGATTTTAGGATAAAAGACGGGAAGGGAGAGACTTTTTTTTTTGTTCTCCAAAAAAATACAGACCTATGATACTTGACTGCTTAAGAACAACCTGAGGTTTCCTGTGTAAATGGAGAAAAGAGAAGAAAAGGGGGCGGGGGAGGAGTAAGATTTTTCCCCTTTCCTTTTCAATCCTTTCCGGCACAAGACCGTTAATCGGAGTTAAACCGACGCAATTATGCCTAATTCTGGTTGAGTTTCTTCATTTCATAAATCCCGCCCTGACTTTTGTATTGAATCGTATGTAATTTTGATCATCATTTTATTTCTCACTTTTCCCCATTTCGTTCTCTTTGATATTTCTAGTTAAATCTTCATTTAGCTGCCCAAATCAACTTTAAATGAAATTGTATCCAGTTAATTTCTTGTAAAATTGAAGTCTCGCCAAGGAACCAGGAATATCATGTGGAATTACTTGGGCAGCGCGGGGATGATCATATTTGCGCCTTTGGCCCCTCCAAAAACATACTCATCTGGCTCCAAAGGTGGTAATGTTCCCCCAAAGACCATACTTGGAACCACGTGTCAAACCGCCACTTTCTCTCCGTCAACTCTCCCCTTTCATTTGAGCATCCTCCCCCGCATTGACTCTCACTCACTGTCTCTCTCTCTTTACTTTTTGTCGTCTCGCTTTGGTCATATCGCACTTCTTCCCTCTCCAAGAAAAATACAAGAAGACACCAGCCCCATACTTAGTATGGCATGACTGCCTCAACCATTTATTCTATTCTCTCTCTCACTCTCTTTCTCTCTCTTTCTCTCTCTCTTACTCTCTCTTTCTCTCTCTCTTTCTCTCTCTTTCTCCCTTAGCTCTCTGTTTCTCTCTCTTTCTGTCTTAGCTCTCTGCTTTTCTCTCTGTCTCTCTCTGTCTCTCTGTTTCTCTCTCTCTCATTCTCTCTGGTTCTGTGTTTGTACCCAAAAGACACGCATCCACATGTGTCGTCCACACACAGACGCAGAAATTGTGAGTCTCCAAGGACTCTCGTGCATTTTCCCAATAAAGAGTCTCTCCTTCCAGCACTTTCCAGCTTATAGCCACGCTATTTGTCCAAGAAACAGAGGAAGGCAGAAACAGAGAGAGAGTGAGAGAGAAAGAGAGAGATGTTCCTATAAGCAGAGTGTTAACAAGTGTGTTGCTCTTGCAAAGGAGCATCAAAAAAAAAGAAGCATTGACTTTTTACATGCAAAGCACAAACCATATGGATGGATGGATGCAAACGGACTCGTACAGAGAGAGGGAGAGAGAAGAGAGAGAGAGAGAAGAGAGAGAGACAGACAGACGAAGAAAAAGAAGAAGAAAAAAACGTCTACTCACCATCTGTTTTCTTATTTTTTTCTCACCCAAAACACACACAGAGGGAGAGTAAAGTGAGAGAGAGAGAGAGAGAGAGAGCAAGAGAGAGTGAGAGAGAGGGAAGAGAGCAACTTGTCTATTACCTTATTACGTATGCCTTTACAGTGCTCACTCACTCACTCACTCGCCTCCAATGTACTCCCAGAGTGGAAATCGTAGTAAAAAAAATATCTATAGGACCGTCCAGTAAAGAGAAGGAACATGTTGTATGTTGTATGCATGCAGGAGCATTTCTTCATGGCCAACTAGATTCGGTTACTTTAAATTTCTCTTGCCCTGTCTCTCTCTCTCTCTCTCTCGTTCTCTTCTCTCTCTTTAAATCCAAGCACGTGTTTTTTCACACTAACAAGTTCAAACGGAGAGGGAGCAGCAAGAGAGAGACAGAAGGAGGGCAGAGGGAGAGAGAAAGAGAGAGAGAGAGAGTTTGCCCTGGAAAGAGAAGAAGAGAGCGAGACAAGGGAGAGACAGAGAGCATAAATCTAGAAAAGAAGGCTCTCCTTCTCCTTTGCCACTGAACAAGCCCAGAAAAAAGTCTTTGCTTGTGCTTTGGCTCCATTTAATGTAATATGGTTATGTCGGAACAAGTCATAAAATGTATTGAAAGAGATCAAGGGAGTTTCTCTCTCTCTTTCTCTCTCTTTCTCTCTCTCATAGGATGTTGCTCAGGAGATGAAATCCCTTGTAAATCTTTTCGACACATTTTTTTCTTCTCTTAGAACTGGTAGTTTCTTTTTTCCTTCAATTTTTTCCAGGAGCTCCTTTTTATGTACTGGAGGTGAAGGGAAATCTGCTTTGGGGCTGTACACATGTAGTGGTAATAAGAAAAAAAATGTGGAAAGTAAACCCGCGGAAGAAGAGGAATACAAGCTAGGGAAACTCCGGGTGTATACAAACTACTTATTTTGCACTTTTTAGCCAGTGATTCTATATGTGGGGGGAATTGAGTTATTACTCGCAAAGGGGGAAAGTGCAAAGGAGTACCGTACGGGAGCAAAATACGGACAAGGGAGCCAATCAGGAGGGAAAGGGGGAAAGAAAACAAAGAGGGATGAAGGAGGTATAGTATCAAGAGAAATGAGAGAGAATCTTGTGAGAGCGATTAAAATTTGAGAGAGAGAGAGATTTATATTAAGGAGTTGATTCTAGTAATGAGGGCTTATCAAAGCACCCATCATTATATGGAGTTTTTCTGCATTCTCTCTTTTTCTGGCTGGTATTCGCTGTACTGATTTTCCTCTTTCTTTATCCCTTTTTTTGTACTTACTTTTTTGTCTTCTTTCCTTCTCTGTCTCTTACTCTCTTTTGTCTCTCTTTGTCTTGGTTTCCTTCTTTCTTTCACTCTTTGTATTGCTCTGCGCCCTTTTTCTCTCTTTGCTTGCCTCTCTTCTCTCTTTGTCTGTCTCTCTCTTTCTCTCTTTGTCTGTCCCTCTCTCTCTCTTTGTCTGTCCCTCTCTTTTTCTCTTGGTCTGTCTCTCTCTCTTTCTCTTTGTTGGCCTCTCTTCTCCCTTTCTCTTTTTGCTTGCCTCTCTTTGTATGTCTCTCTCTTTTTCTCTTTGTTGCCCTTTCTTCTCGCTTGCTCTTTTTGCTTGCCTCTATTTTTTGTCTCTCTCTCGTGTCTCTCTACTTTGCCTTCTCCCCGCTCTTTCTTCTCTTTCCAGTTTTCATTTTCTATCCTCTCCCTTTCTTTTATCTCTATTTTCCCTATTGTCTGTCTCTCTTTTTACTCTATTTTTCCTGATATCTCTTTTCTCTCACCTTTGTTTGCTTCTCTTACATTTTCTCCCTTTCGCTCGGTCCTTTTTTCATCCTTTCTCGACCATTTTTATTTTGTGTCTTTCATTTTCTTTTTTGTCTCTTTGTCATGTTCTGTTTTATCTGTAATCCGTAGTATTTTTATTTCTCGCTGTCCAACCGCTCCCTCCCACAGGCTCTTCTCTTTTTATTTTGGTTTTAATTTTTATACTCTCTCTTTCCCTCTGCCGTTTACTTTCTTTCTAATTTGTCTCCTTCTGACGCGTATGATATTTGCCTTTCTTTGTATTCCTTTGCGTTTTTACTTTTGCTTGTATTTTCTTTATTCTTTATTGTCTCACTCGCTCTCTCCTCTTCTGGTTCCTCGTTGGATTTTGATTGTGAGCATCCTTCGACGTTATAATTTCTTTTTATTGAACTCGTTTGTATTCTCTCTCCTCAAATTTTCTCTTCTTCTGTGTCTCCCTGCCTAAATCACCTGACTTCCTCAATCTCACCTCATCTCCCTTTCTGCTCCCCGTTTTCCTTTGAAGGGACAAACAAGAAGCTTTGGAAGGTTTTAGCTCCTATTAGAAGGAAATAAAACCCAGAGTATTACAAGAATCAACATTGTTAAAAGAATGTTTTAATTCTTTCCTTTACTTTTCTCTCTCTTTCTCTCGCTTTCGTTTTTTTTCCTTTTAAAGTTGCAGCTTCAACCCTTTTATCACTTCTTTTTTTTCTCTTGAAGATCATCTTTTTTTTTTATTCCAACAACTGTTTTTATGTATGAAACTTAAAAGATTTCTTCCATGTGCACATTCACTAGAAAATGATATGTAATTGTGAGTTTTTTTTATTCAATTTTTTTCTCATTCAACCAGTATAACGTCTTTGAAGGGGAAGATTTATTTTGGCTAGTTTTTTTTACTTATTTTTTTTCCATTTAATCCGGTTGTCCGATAATTCCCTGTCGGTAGCCATTTTTAGGTTGGCTTTCCCTTCCGTCATTATTTTGTCTATAAATACACAATTATCACTGAAGAATGATTTCCGTCTATTTTTAACTCCTTCCCTTCCATTCGTAATTTATCCTGGAAAAAGTGGCGCCTAATTCAAAACTGGTGTATGGACTCCCACGAAAATTTTTTCCTCCTTAAAAACTTCTCTTTTGGCCACTTTACAGGGAATGGGAAAGACATTTTTTTGGCATGGCCCAGTCATATTTGAAATCCGCCCATAAAGACGGAACGGAAGTTTAGAAGGCGCAATGCAATTCCCTGGTCATAACATTTTTTTTCTTCTCTTCTCAAGTTCCAAAGAAATTTTTTTGTATTTCCCTCTCAAAAAATGTATACCATACAAAATGATGTAGGATATTATGTACGCCCAGTGTAAAAAGTATAGGACAGAGCCAGACTGCTGCACCTAAATCACACCAAGGGCTTGAGGAAGAATCGCTGTGGAGGATATATAATCCATCCATTACGGCCCAACTTTTTCTGTCCCACTCCTCTTATTCTCCCCCCCAAGAAAAAATTCTTATGATATCGTCATATACAGTACAATTTTCCCCTTTGAGAATGCATACAGAGGGTCTTCCTCGCAAAAAAAGAGGAGAGGAAGAAAAAGAAACAACTGAATAAAAACATTAAATACACACATAAATCAATCCGTTGGAGCTAGACGAAAACACTGTGTGTTACTCCGAGACACGGCACTTTATATCCACATTCATCTTTCTCCTCTTCTTCATTGGGGATGCAGTACAAAATACACAAGCACACATGTACATTGCATTCTCCTCGTCATCCTCCTCCTCCTCCTCCTAAAAATTATGAATTACGACCCAGTGCCAGGGAAGTGCCTCATTTTCAGAGCAGAGGACGATGACAAAGAGAGAGAGAGAGATAGTGGGAGAAATTGTAAGGAAGAAAGAGATCAAGGGAAGGAGTTACAGAGGATGAGCCAGAGACATAATTACAAAGAAAGGAGAATTTGAGGGAGAAGGAAGATATTGGGAAACAAATGGAGGAGAGAAAAACCGGAGGGAACATGAAGAAAGAAGGATTCAGTGGAAAATTGAGCCAGATGGAGGAATAAGAATGAGGACGGATGTATAAAAATTGCAGAAGAAAAGTTAAGAGAGAAAGCGAGAAAGAAAGAAAGCAGTGACAGGGAAAACTTGAGGAGACGAGATCGGGCAAAGAGAAAAAAATAGATGCAAAGGGAGACATTAAGGGGAAAAAAAAGAAAGATAATTGCAAAAAATGCACAAAATAGAGGAGAAAACGATAATAAAAGGAAAGGGAGAAAATATTAAAAAAAGAGAAAAGGGAGAAAATAGTAAAAACATAATTGAAAAGAGGACAGACAGAAAAGGAAGAAAATATATTTAAAATGGGAAAAGAATTGAGAAAAGAGACTAAAACTGGGAAAAAACGGAGAAAATTGACACAAAAAGGGAATAAAGAAAAGGCAGACAAAGAGAAAAACGGAAAGGCGGAAAAGTTAGAAAATAAACGAAGTAGACAAAAAGGGAAAGCAAGAAAATGAAGGAAATATAAAAAACGGGGAAGAAAGAATAACGAAAAAATAAATGAAATAGAGAAAAATGGAAAGGAAAAAAGAACAAATTGACGGGTAAAATAAAAATTGGTAGGAAGAGAGAAAAAATTCAATATATAAAGAACATCGAGAAAGAAAAAACCCAATAATGAGAGAGCAACAATTACAATAGAAGAAAGAGAGTGAAAAGGTAAAACAAGATAAAAAGATAATGATAAAATAATGACAAAGGGAAAGGAAGAAATGTGTAGAGAAAAAGCAATGGATGGAGGGAAACAGAGACAAAAAGGCAGCCGAAAAAAGGAGACATGAGAAAATAAGGTGAGGAGAAAAAGAGGAGACAAACAGAGAATATAACAATTGTTTCCAAAGGATTTATGCAAGACTTTGCCATCCTCCTCCTCCCCCCGAAAAAAATGAAGCTCCCTCCCAAGACAGGAAAGGTGTGACAAAGAGATCCGGTCTTAAGTTTTATTAGTTGGCTCCATGCATTTCCTATAACATTCGTACATATGTACATACATAGAAACGTACATGTATAGTACAATGTGTGAGAAAAGGAAATTTATTTCTGAATTGCAAATGTCTGTCACAGGACACACTCCTCCCGTTCCTGGGAGTGTATTATAAAGAGAATTTTTTAAATGTCCTCTCCCTTCGTACACAATTCGAAAAATGGCGGGGACCCCCCGTCAAAAACCCACCCCGTAGATACGTCTCTGTAGCCCTTATTATTTCGCCAAATAAAAATCCGGGAGAGCGACCACACTTTGCATGGGATCAGAGGAAATTGTACCGATCTGAGGGCTAGAGGGAGGAAGAAACGGAATATTTTCGGAGAACAGAAATAAAGAAGGAAACAAGTTCAAAAGATGAAGGGATATCCCGGTTGGGAGAGAAACACCAAAAGGGGCAAAACTGACATGGTTAAATAAAAAGTAGGGAATTTTCCCCCCTGAAAAAAATTTTATATTATAACGTATTCAAGGAAGGGAATAACCCCCTGCTTTATTCCCTCCATTTTTTTAAAGGAGTGCAGAAAAAAAATAAAGTGGAAGGGTTGGGAATTGGAACAATGGAAAGTTGCAGTGTGGTTAATATGCTAATGTGCTTGAATAAAGGCCCTTCCAGCCACCGATTACACTGCGCCTTCTCTTTCGTCTTTACCCCCCAGTAAGTGTAAGTAGGTTGTGGGATGCACAACAGCTCCTTCTCCGTCTCGCTCTCTCTGTCTCTCTCTCTCTTTCTATTTCTCACTCCCTCACAGTCTCCACTATATTTCTGTACCCTGCCAAACCCCCTTACGGCTTGTATTACATTACATAGGGGGGAATATATACGCTCTTTGACGTCATATCAAATGTTTGGGGCTGGAATGAGAAAGTGAAATAGTGAAGGGAGAGAGAGAGAGAGAGAGAGAGAGAGAGAGAAACAATAAGAACAAACGAGATGGATGAAGGAGCAGCCAGAATAAGGGGGGGGAGATTGAAATAATTTTCGGAAGAAGGGAAGAGCAAGGACAAAGGGAGAGAGACGGAAATTGGGAGAGAAACATGGCAAAGTAGAGAGATAATTGGAGAAAATAGAGAAAAAACTCACAGAAAAAGTGAGAAGAAAAGAGAGAGAAACGGAAGAAAAAAAATCAGAGAAAGGGAAGAGAAAGAAAGATCAAAGAAAAAAGAGAGGAAATACAGAGATCAAGAAAAGAGAAAGGAAAGAGAGAGAGAGCAAGAAAATAGAGAAAGAGAAAGGAAAGAGAGGGAGATCAAGAAAATAGAGAAAGAGAAAAGAATGAGAGATTGGAAAGGAAAAAAGAAAGGCAAGAAAAGGAAAAGGAAACCGGAGGGACAGACAACGAAAAAACAGCCAGGAAAGAGAAAAAAAGAAAACATGAGAGAAAGAAAAGAAAAAAGAGAGACAGAAGAGAGAGAAAGAAATGAGAGAATGCACAGAGAGTGGAATAAAAGAGAGAGAATACAGAGAAAGCAGAGAGAGAGAAATAAAAGAGAGGGAGAAAAAGAAAAGAGAGAGAAAGAAGAGAGAACGAAATAAAAAACGAGAAAGAAGAGAGAGAAAGCAGAGAGAAAAATAAAAGAGGGAGAAAAAAAAAAGAGAGAGAGAAATAAAGGAGAGAGAGAAAAAAGAAAGACAAAGAAAGAAAGAGAGAGAAAGAGAAAGAAAGAGAAAGAAAGAGAGAAAGAAGAGAAAGAAAGAAAAGAGAGAGAGAAAGGAGGTAGAGAGAAATAAAAAAGAGACAAAGGTTAACTGTTGCAATGAGAGAAAAGAGAAAGTGAAATTAAAGAAGATAGAAAGACAGTGAGAACGAGTGAAATAAATAAAGAGAAGGGAAGGGAGAGAGTGTCGGAGAGATGTAATAACAGAGAACTGGCAAAGGGAGAAAAAAATTCCTTTATCTTCTCCAGCCAAGGATACGGCTTGACTTTGAATATACACAGATACACTTATGACTGCTACTACTGTTTTTAGAGTGGAGTATTAGCAATAACAAGTATTTTGTGTATAGTTTTTTATTCTATTTTTTGGGGGTCTTGGGACTACAGTGGGGGTCGCTTCTTGAGGCCAAGCGAGAAAAACAGAGAGAGAGAGAGAGAGAGAAGGGGAGAGTGTGAAAAATGTTTTCAACGACAACAACAGCAACACAATATCTTTTCTGTGTTGGTGTGCATGTGTGCATTTCTTTCCTTCTGGCATTTCCCTTTCATCTGCTATTCTCTCTCTCTCTCTCTCCCTCTTTCTTTCTCTTCCGATAATCCTCCATTCCTCT
>JAQGBT010007365.1:0-11094 GCA_034698585.1 Disparrhopalites patrizii
TCTCTCTTTTTCTCTCTCTATCTTTGTTTTTCCTTCTCTTTTACTTTCTCTTTTTCTGATTTTCTTTCTCTTTCTCTCTGTTTTTCGTGTTTCTCTCTATTTTTCTCTTTCTTTCTCTCTGTTTTTCTTTGTTTCTCTCTTTTTCTCTTTCTCTCTATCTCTCTTTTTCTCTCTCTATCTTTGTTTTTCCTTCTCTTTTACTTTCTCTTTTTCTGATTTTCTTTCTCTTTCTCTGTTTTTCGTGTTTCTCTCTATTTTTCTCTTTCTTTCTCTCTGTTTTTCGTGTTTCTCTCTGTTTTTCGCGTTTCTCTCTATTTTTCTCTTTCTTGCTCTCTGTTTTTCGTGTTTCTCTCTATTTTTCTCTTTCTTTCTCTCTTTTTCTCTCTCCATTTTTATTTTTCATTCTCCCTGATTTTCTCTTTCTTTGTATTTCTCACTCTCTCTTCTTTATCGTCTCTCTCTGTCTCTTCATGGTCGTCTCTGTCCCATTCTGTCTTTCACCTCCTTTTTTCTCATTTTCTCCATTTTCCCTTTTTCTCTCACCGACCCCTCTTTCTGCTATCCCTGATGGTTTCCCCTGTTGCTTAGTTCTCTCTTTTTACCGGCTTTTTGTGCTTTCTTTCACTCTGTCTGGTTTTTTTTCCTTTCTTTGATTTCCCAGCCTTTTCCCTCTCCGTTTCTTCTCAGTGTTCTCGCATGTGCAAATAATAAACTGATGTCGTGTGATACGACATTCAATTTTTCATATGCGAGACTCTCTCTCTCTCTCTTTCTTTCTCTCTCTCACTTTTTCTCTCTTTCAATTTCTCTCTCTCTCTCGTTTTCTTTTCAATATTTTACTCCCTGTCATTCACCCAACCTGTCAAGATGCATTTGACAGGCTTGGACAAAGTCTTTCCTGCACACAATCGGGACTTTGGGGCTTCCATGTATTTTTTATACAAGTTTTTTCAATTTGTGTATATTGAAATATTGAAAATGTCTCTCCCAAATACTGTCAAGCTTGACTGTTAGTTTGGAGCGTCGAATATTTAAATTTTGGAGCGTCAATATTTAAAATTTCGAACGTCGAAAATTTAAATTTTGGAGCGTCGAATATTTAAATTTTGGAGCGTCGAATATTTAAATTTTGGCGCGTTGAATATTTAAAATTTGGAGCGGCGAATATTTAAATTTCAAAGCGTCGAATAGGGCATTCAAGCATTCATCAAGGGCTATTTTCAGATCCCGCAAAATAGTAAATGTGGTTGGGTATTAAGCCCCGGTAAAAATGTAAAAGAATGTAATTAATGCGGCGATTGCCCCACATCATGAATGCATTTTTTTCTCACATTTATAATTAGGGAGATAATTTTCCCCAAAAAAATGTGACATCCCCACCAGGAACACTTTTTTTCGAATTTATCCACGCTTAATTTCTTAACTGCGTTTTGGCCCCAAAAAGTGAAAGGTGAAAAAAAAAAGATCGTTTTTCATGAAAGGAAAATTCGTAGGGAATAAACGAACCGTAATGGAACCCGGGCTTTCTGGTACAAAGAAGCCCTTTGATTTCCCAATGAATAATTGGACACACATTTGCCCTCTGCCCGCACACAGGCCGTTGAGGGGAGGATGGGCAGAGGTTTGGCATTAATTAAGAGTGCGTGGGGCTCGCATGAATGCGCAATTGGATTTTTTATGGGCTAATGAATGAATGAATTAAGAGCAGGAAGGGAACGCTCACCTCAAAGAGTGCAAAGAGGACCGGGGAAGTTGAGCGTTTGGGTTCGGACGGGGAAAAAAATTCTCAGTATTATCATTTTCTCCCTAGTTTGAAAAATTGAGTGGAAACGGGGCAAAACTGGGCCCATTTTTTATTTCTGCCGGAATAACAAGGCTGAAGGGGGAAAGTTAAGGGCCAATTTCAAAGAGACGCAGAGAAAGTCGTAGGCGATCAGTTGGCAGTGTAACCATGGATTTGTCTCCCTAAATAATATCGGACGGTTTGCACCTCCCTTTTTTCCCCAGAGCCTGCCCACTGTTTGGCCAAACTGCCCGCTGAAGAAAGGTGAGACGGTTTGCACTGCCCGAGTTTTCCCGCGGAATGCCCATTGTCAGCTAAAACTGCCCAATTCGCTACCCAGATCTGGGCGGAAGACACGGAAAAGACCCAACGATAACAAAGGGGGAGATCCAGGCGAATCTGATGAATATCTGCATTAGTATTCAGCAAAGAGAAAAAGTGTGAAGAGGGGGAAATTTAAAAAAGGGAGAAGAGGGAAAAAAGAGAGACTTGCGATAGGAAAAAAAGAGAGGAATTCATAGGGGACTTTGCCCGGGAATAATTACAAAACTTGAGGTTCCTCTTGTTGCTCGGAGGCCGTGTGTGGGTAGAGGCAGAATCAGTTGGTGAACAACAGAGGCTCTTGTTTAGGCAAAGGGCAGAGAAGCGCCGCTTTATGTGGGTTAATCGTTCATGTGGAACGGCCGATGACTTTAACTGATGCCCCTTCTCCGTCTATTTCAAATCCTTCTCCGTCCCCATCTTCATCCTGTGTCTACACATATTCATCTACACATATAATTAATTTCATGAACACACGTGTATATACTAATATGTATATACGCAGTACGTATGAACGTAAATACGCCTGCAAAAACATACTTTTCCTCATCCGTGCCCTATGAATTCCATCTGCAAGGAAAAAATATGCCTCCGAAATCCCATGTTTTCTCAAAGCGAATATGCCATTTCTCCCCGAACACATTCTCTATTCTTTTCTTCACCAAAACGCAGGTGGTTTGAATGGGTGAAAGCAGGAATCAGCTGATTCCAAGAATAAGAATGGAAGCTCTATAAAAATAAAAGTTTTGAAAAGAAAAAGGGAAAAAGTATGAAAAAAAATGAAAAAGTCGATGAAAAAACCCAGATTGGAGAAAAAGGACCATGTAAGCCCGGAATTTGAAAGGCACTCGGCGATAATTGTAATTGGTTGGGAAATGGATTTCCAGATAAAAGGAAGGAGCGGGTCCTTGAAATTGTGCTGGGGTCATCATTCTCCCCGCAAGTCTCCAGGGACTGGAGATAAGATGAAGTGCGAGGGAGCGTGTGTGTGGGCTCTCCAGGAAAAACTGAGGGGAAAAGGGGAGAAAGGAAATTGAAGGGGAGAAAAATTGAAATAAAACCCGGGATATTTTCCAGGAGACGCGGCCTTTCATTTTTGTTAGGGCGGAGGAGGTGCTTCCAACGTGAAAAATGCTGACGCCGTCCAAAATGTAACCCTCAGACGTTTTACGGCAATCAAGTAATCTCTTTGCTATTCCGCCTCCCCCCGATTTTATGGTGGAGAAAAAGGTGTATAAGTGCATTTTCGCATTTATCGTCAGCACAAAAATTTTCTTCAGGTTGTTTTCCACCCGTTTTTCCCGCCAGTGCAGTCGCTTCCGATTTATTTCCTGGTCCTATTTGGTCCCGTTTTTTCCTGTTGTGCTCCTTTGGGGACAGGGATGGCTACGATTGGATTCTGAATCGGATTTGTCGATTCCATTCCATTCGATTCAATACAAATACTTGAAAGTTGGATTCGATTCGAAACCGTGTATCGAATCAATTAATTCGATTCAAGACGTACATCGTATCATAAAATGTAACTGAAATTCCATTCATTCCATCATCATTTAATACAAATGTTTTATATTCTTCCCAAATACAGCAATAACCATCAAAATATTGCGGCAAATTTAAATCAACGGTAAATATTATATCAAGGTAGCTTGCATTTATTTGCAGTGGCAAATTATTAGACTTGATGATATGCTTAAAATTTGCAAAAAGTGAAAAAATATGTCACTATAATATAATTTTTGGATCGTTTGAATCATGATTCCATTCAATCCATGGCTTGAATCGGACCAAATCGAATCATTTGCATCGTGAATCGGATCGAATTGCGAATTTCGATCCGATTCGGACTTTGAAATTAATCGAACTAAAAACTTTATGTAAAATCAGATCGTTACCATTCCTTTATGGGCGTACTATTCCTTTCAAGACTTCCTCTTTGACATTCTTCTGTCGTAACTTTCTCCTGCACCATTTTCACTAGTTTTCCTTCCGCCTCTTCAAAGTTTCTCTTCGACTTTCTACAAAGGCATTTATCAGCTGTAACCACAATTTATCAGTATTTCCGTGGCTTTACAGTAAACACTCCCTATACCGGCCCTCCCTGTAAGAGCACTTACTCTGTAACAGCAGTGCTGAATCCCCCTACAGATTCACCGTGTAAAGTGCGCTCTCTATAAGAGCAATCCCTATAATAGGAGTTGCTCTATAACAGCCGGGTATTTTCTTCCCTCACTCACAATCCTCTCACTATAATAGCACTTTCTTCCTATAAGAACATTAGCGCCCAAGTCAGGCCTCCCTTCTACATTAATGTTTTCTCTATAGCAGCACGGGAACTCTATGCCAGCACAATTTCTTTCTTTTCTCGCTAAAATCTAAATATTTACGCTCAATTGTGTAAATATTGTCAGAATTCCGAAAATTATGGAAGTTAAGCCTGAAAATGTAATTAATTAATATTCATATTTTTTTAGCTAATTCTCTACACCAGCAGTGGGTTATAAGAGCGCTTTTGCTGGTGCAGATACGGAGCTGTTATAGAGATGGTCCAATGTAAGTTGGTTTTTTCTTTTCTTTGCTCCCACATTTAAGCCCGTTTTGTCCAAGTAGCTCTTTGCGATGGATTTTGCCTTTCTTGATACTTTCCCCTTGATTTTTACGCTGTCTCCTTCCCTCCGTGTGTGGCTATGCCTTGGCCGGAAAATCCATGAAGGATATTTGTTGAAAATTATATTCCTTCGGGCGTGTTCTTGATAAAAGGCCGTTTTCCTCCGGTGGAAAACAAAATTTGTGTGGCCCTCCAATCAAGGGCCGATAGGGGAATTATCCCCCATAATTACCCCCCAATAAAATAATGACCCATCCTGGCAGGTACAATGAAGTTTAGGGAGGCGGATTGTTTATTATTATTATCCTTTATTATTCCTTTATTGTTTATTATTCCCTTCCCATCGTCGTCCCCTTGTCATTTCCACCATGCATAAACCTTTTCCTTCCTGTCTTCATTTGAATGGCCCAGCAGGACCCAAGAACAGGGAAAAACATTAAGGAAACCCGCAATGCGAAGAAGGGGAAAAAAATCAGAGGAGTAATTCTCGGAGGCCGGAGAAAGTTGTCGTCACCAATTAGGGGCGTATTATTTACTAAAATCCCCCGAAGAAATAAATAATTATTAGCCCCATCCCACCAGCAACGTCAAGGGGAACTTTTGCCTTACATTCTCCCGGGTCTTTATATAGTTGTGGGTAGAAAGTGGTGCAGTTTTAATGTCTTCGCGTCAGCATTTTTAATCACGTTCTCAAGAAATCAATAGGACTTCGTGTCTCAAGGGATTTTATAGCTTTTTAGAGAGTTTCTGCTTTAACGAGCTCTCCCTGCTAAATAATTTTAAAGAAAGGAGACAAAGTCACGTCCTTCACTACAGCATGGACTCATAAATGTGGAGTGGGCGGGGGGGGGGAAGACGGAGGAAAGCTTGCTTGTAGCTCCTACAAATAGAAAGATTTAAAGGCGAGCACTGATAGAGACAAAGAGAGACATATGAGGAAAGGAAAAGTATGTAGCTACATGAGGAGTTTAGAAGCAAAAGACGATAAGTCCACAATACCAAATACAGGAGAAGGAAACAATTTTAGATGCGACACTGCAAAAGCTTTACAAATTAACTCATTAAAACAATTGAAAATTAAATATTGCTCGGAAACGCTTTTTGGGAAAACCCTAATGGGGAAACCCATGTTAAAATTTGGTCACCACGGGGTCCCCTCTCTTCAATTTTTTAAATCTCCCAAAATTTTTAGATTCGTTTTTTCCCTCGCAGAGGCGTAGTTTCAGCGGTGATTGTGATCAAAAATAGCGAGACGATTATTGCAGGCATAAAAATCTAAAAGTTTCCCGAGTGTTGAAAAAATGCAAAGGGGGGACCCTGTGATCAATAAATTTTAACATGGGATTTCCCATTAGGATTTGCCCCAAAACGTTTTCGAGCAAAATTAAATTTCCAATATTTTATTAAAATAGCGAAACAAGATTTCTGTGGAAATTCTTGTTATGTCAAGGGAAAATTGTCTAAGCTCTATCATAATACTAAAGTTTGGTGTGATTCGATGAACGGATTTCTGTTATTTGGACTTGTGCCCTTTTGCTCCCAACGCACGGGTGGACTTAACTCCTTTTGCACCTCAACCATTTTTGCGTACCCAATTTTTCCCATTTTTTGTTGACATTCAAAAAGGTAAAACGGCGGACGATCAAGCTAATCATAGACAACATGTCCCTGGGGAAACCCGGATTTTGAAAATTCCGGACTTATCCCCTTTTGCTTCCAAACCCTTCCTACTCCTATTCATATATTACTAATAGAATTTAAAGGGACGAAAATCCAGGCTAAAGAGATGGGGACAGGGCTTTAGATAAGATCGGGACACGACAACATGATTCATTTACTTGACAGTTGCAAGCAATTAAAAAATAACAAGGAGGGAGAAATGTATGTCAGCGTACGGGAGCAATGAAAATTAATACGTGTGAATGAAAAAATAGCCCTGTCACACGTTTACATTCATGTACATACATGTTACATTGCCAGGCCGTGTTAACTCGGAGGCAAAGACTGATTACACAAAGGGAAAAAAAGCAGGTTCTTTAAAGGGTGACGGCAGGGGCTATCGCAATATCAGCTACTGTTGCATTTTTAATTACGAGCCCAAAAACACACATACACAAGCACTTTTTGGGAGCTGAACAACACTTAACCCTTTTTCTTGTGCCATTGAAATTGGAGGAGGAGCGACGGGCGTACAAAGCTAACAAATTGAAAAGGGGAAAAATAAAAGAGAGAAATACTGGAGAAAGTAACAGGAGGAGAGCTGGCCATTTTTGTAGTCAAAATTCGAATTCTGATTTAAATTCCAGCACAATATTGCCGATTACGATTCTAATTAATTCATATCCGAGATAAAAATTATATTCCAGTTACAGTCGACTCTCTCTATAACAGCACCGTATCTTCACTAGAAAAAATACTCTTATAACGAACTGCTGGTATAGAGAATTAGCTAAAAAAATATTAATAATAATTAATTAATGTTTCAGGCTTAACTTCCATAATTTTTCAACTTCTTGCAATATTTACACAATTGGGCGTAAATATTTACATTTTAGTGGGAAAAGAATGAAATTGGGCTGGTATAGAGTTCCCGTGCTGCTATAGAGAAAACGTTAATGTTGAAGGGATAGCTGACTTCATATAAATTCCAATTGAAAATTCCAATTCCGATTCGGATTGACACCCTTGATAAGAAGACAAATGGAAGACGCTGCACGAACAGTTTCAACTTTCCCTCCCGCTTGTCCTCATATGTATTGACTTCCGTTTATTGGTCCAGCCATAAAAATCGTTTCATGCAGATCCCTGATAGGAAAGAAATGTAAAAGAAACGTTAAATGTAAAAAAAAGTTAGATGTAAAAGAAATGTTTTGTCTAATTAGAAAAGGTACTTTGACCCCGCAATTAAAATTCAATTAAAATAATTTCCCTCCAAAAAGAAAAGGCTTTCCTCAGCATTTGCTTATCTCGGTCTTTTTTAGATCCGATCTGCCTCTAAACCTTTATGTGCGCCTCTCTGAGATGCGGATCTCTCCCATGCTTTGAGTCACATCAACACTTCTTCCCTCGGCTGACACACAAAGTGTCTGAACAACTTGAGTCACTCGCCACAAACATCCAAGTTCTAAGTTTTTTTTCTTCCAGGAGAGGCTCATAAAAATGTGTGCAAATGTAATTTCCCTCCACACTTTTACCCGAGTAAATCAAATCTCCATTGAAAGTTTTTTCCCTCTACTCTCCCATCCAAATTCAATTATGGGCCAACGTACAAAAGAAATGTATAGTCATTCCCCAACGATGTGGCGTTCCCTTTTTTTTCTGGATGAAAATGCTTCATTCCAGGATTTCCTGGATTTACGCAAGTTTTCCAAACGATTTTTCGATTTTTGAAGTAAACTTGTAAGGAAAAATAATTGTAAGGAAAAATGCATGGGAAATTACCAGGAATCAAATTGAAGCATAATAAGCATAATCAATTTAAAAAAACATAATTGATTTCAAACGGCATAATTTTCCAACAATTAACCCTGGACGTCAATATTTCGAGGAAACTTTTATAGATTTACTTTTATAACGGCATGTTCTTAATCACCGCATGTGTAAAGTAAAATTTCCGACTGTATAGCTAATATTAATTCTTTTTTCGGTCGTTTTTGTTGCTACTTAATGAGTGAAAAATTCTCAGGTTTCCAGAAAATCAAAACTTGTGGCCACAAATTCTTTAAAATTTGCCATTTTTGACCATTTAACAATTCTTGTGGGTAAAACCCGCATAATTGGCACATTTTGTAAAATTTTAGAAGCATAATGAGTCTGTAGAAAACATATATTTACAAGCATAAAAAGCATAATCGATTTAGCCAAAAAGCATAATAAGTTTTGAAAATAAAGCATAATGTGGTTGTCCTTACATATAGATATATAACCTGGACATGTCTCCCTTTCTCTTTTTTTGTCTGAAAAATACCCTTGATAATCAAAAAGAGACATTCTTCACCTATTCAAATGTGACTTCCAGTGCTTTTCAAAAAACACTGACAAATCAACAACCCATCTGAATGTTTAATTAAGGAAAAGATTTTATGCCTATCTATACACATCAAAATTACTGGTTCATTTTCTTCCCTGCAAAATGCTTCCTTAAAAACGTTGAAAATAACATCATTCATATACAAAGTAAAATATTCTTTTACAATTCTTTTAACAGACTTTAAACCCAATTTTTTACTAAAGCCAATTTTACACGACAATAATTACATTTAATTTTGCAAAAAACCCGGCAAAAAATTCAAATTTAAACCAAGTTCGGACACGGCCAGATTTAACAAAATGTGTTGGTCTCCCCTGCAAAATCAAGGCACGCCAAAAAAATGGGCCATAATCCTCAAACAAACCTCATTAAATTTTGCATATACAAATATATGTATGTATATACATAGATACGTGTATTTGTATTCATAGATATTGGGCACCTCAAAAGATCAGAGCCACTCCAGTCATGACACGGCCGGGGGAACATAAAAAAATAGAAATAAAAAAAAATGGAAGAATAACAATCCAAAAAAATACACTTACCCCATAAAAATCACTGGGAAGGCCATAAAAATTAAAGTCAAGTGATTCTTTTATGGGTGCATACACATAAAATATCAAACTTAAAAAAAAAACAAAATGTAGACTCACACAAGCACTAAATTTGATGAACAAGCTTGAAGACATGTTCTCTAGTGGGAGAAATACATGGTGAAAAATACATGGTGAACATACGGAAATGTGACTCCCGGCGTTTCGGACGATTTAGCAATGACAAAAACGCTGGGGAAGGAGCTTTATTCAGAGGGAAACGAAACGGGATAAACACATGTGCTTTCTTGTATCTACTGTCTGTATTTATATATTAGTACATGTCTGTACACACAAAAAAATTGTCTGTTGACTTAAGCCGTATTTATACGTGGAGAGTTCCAATATTTACCTGTGCATTGTGTGCTTCCTGGACATTGTTGGGTGGAGGGCGGCTTTTTCCCTCTCGTTTTGCCTCCAGGCTCCAACCCTTTTTTGGGTGGACTTTTATTCATACCTTTTGGCCAGATTTGCTTTGTAAAAAATTATAGTACAGCCGTCTAGAAAGGCAAGAATGTGAATTTTCTCTCATATTCTGCTGACAGACAAAATTTGTGTCCAGAAATCCATTCCAAATCGTCCCCTGGAAACATCCGTGAGAAATTCTGTTCTCCGGCATTCTATCTCTGGACAAAACCCACATCCATTTCAGACATTCTCGGAAGAGCTAGATAGAGTAATTCCGTGTCAAAGTTCACACTCGTTCCGCTTAAACGCTTCATTCTCAAGGTCTTGTTTATTGCCCGAATCCTTCTCCAATTTCTCTGGCAATATCAAATGGAGCAATTTTCCCAAGAAAAAAAAAGTTTCCCAAAAATCCAAGAGAATCTTTATTTCACCGGTATCATTTTCTTCTCCTTCGGTGTCGCCTTACCAGTGACAGAAATGGTGTCATCACATCCCCGACAAAAACATTGTCTTTTCGTCTCTCCTTGGCATATCTTTACCCCCCCAAAAAATAGAGACTCCAACTCCCATAAAATCTTATGGGGAAGCTCAATTTTTTGGGGAAAGATGCAACGATTGTGAGGGAAAATAATGAAAGGGTTCAAAATTGGGTATTTTCCCCTTGCTTGTTGTCCGCAGTCGACTCTCCCTATACCGGCCCCCCTATAAGAGCACCTACTCTATAACTGCAGTGCCGAATCCCCCCTGCAGCTTCACCATGCAAAGTGCGTTCTCTATAGGAGCACTCCGTATAACGGGAGTTACTCTATAGCAGGCGGGTATTTTCTTCCCTCGCTCACATTCCTCTCACTATAACAGCACTTTCTTCCTATAAGAGCATTAGCGCCCAAGTCAGGCCTCCCTTCTACATTCACTTTTTCTCTATAACAGCACCGGAACTCTATACCAGCACAATTTCTTTTTTTTCTCACTCAAATGTAAATATTTACGCCCAATTGTGTAAATATTGTTGGAATGTGGAAAATTATGGAAGTTAAGCTTGAAAATTTAATTAATTAATATTGATATTTTTTTAGCTAATTCTCTATACCAGCAGTGGGTTATAAGAGCACTTTTTCTGAGGTAGATAGGGTGCTGTTCTAGAGGGAGTCGACTGTATGGCAAAAAACTTTTTCTTGGGGCTACTTGGAAAATGTTTTTGTTGTGCTCCAAGGAGTGCTTGGAGCCAATGAAAAAGCACATGTTGGGCTGGTTGTATTAAAGTGTTTTAAAAACTATTACGGCCCTTGTAAAAATTGAAAGTGTTCTCGTCTCTGTCTGTCTGTCTCTCTCTCTCTATCTCTCTCTCTCT
>JAQGBT010007366.1:0-11090 GCA_034698585.1 Disparrhopalites patrizii
AGAGGGAGAAAGAGAGGGAGAAAGAGGGAGAAAGAGGGAGACAGAGAAAGAGAGGGAGAAAGAGAGGGAGAAAGAGAGAGAAAGAGAAAGAGAGGGAGAAAGAGCGAGAAACAGAGATAGAGAGAAAGAGGAAACGTGAGAGAAAGTGATAGACAGAGAAGGAGAGTGCGCGTCACTCACGATCATCGACTTTGCATCGTCACAACCTTTCAACTCCCACTCCTTTATTGTGAGCGGACCTGTGCGAGGCCAAGAGACATGGTAAATGGTAGGTTTTTGTCAACGTCTTCATTTACGTACATTTAGCCAAGCTACCGCTGGAGAGTTTCCCTTTTCATTTCTGCTCGCACTCTTAGTATTATTATTACCATCATCGTCAAAATGAAAACATGACACGGAGATAAAAGATACGCCACTGAAGCTACATACCTTTGTGCTCGTCGTATCATCTCGTTTTCTCTCTCTCTCCTCCCCCGACATAGCACATTAGGTTTGTTTGCTGGGGATTTCTTTAGTTTCTGTCTCTCTCTCTCTCTTTCTTTCTTTCTGAAACACAAAATTCTATGACTGCAATCCATACTATACCACACGACTCTCTCTCTCTCGTCGGCTCTCTGGAGCCGGAAAGTTTTTAATCCTTTCGTCCAAGCGATGCTGCGGTTCCTCTTGAGAAGGAAGGTGTGTGTGTACATATGTTAATAATACCGTTGTCAAGTCATTAGACTCTCACATATCACCCTTGTAGCTTTTGTGAACTTGTGAATGGTCGACATCATACTTATACCATTATACTTTGTTTGACATTAATTCCTTGGTCAGTTTCTTTCTTCCTTTTATCTTCCTCCAAATCTCGCTCTTTCTTCCTGTCTCACCTTTTTCTCTCTCGCATACCCACTCTCTCCTGGAAAGTCCGTATGCATAATACTCCATGATTGAGGGGGGTGGGCACCCAAGTCTTCGGGAATGGTTGTTATTGTCATCCGGTTTAAAGGGCGATCCCGATATTTCTGTAATTGATTGTTGCCGCATAATTTTTTAATTCAATGCTGAAGATTTTTGTCTAGTTTTGTATACTTTTGTTTGAAATTAAATACGCCAAAATTTAGAGATTCGTTTTCACTAAATTGAATGGAAACAGGGATAAAGTGAGCCTTTTTTAAGTCATGTAAACACAAGGTCTGCTCAAAGCTACAACTTTGGGTAAATGACCTTGTCTATGAGGACATGTTTTTTTGGTACTGGCTTATATAAGTAATCACCTCCATATTTCTGGGGAATGTAATTGTGTATATGGAACTGATGTCTCCTGTTAAAGTAGATGGCTTTTTGGGCCTCCCGGTTCGTGCATTTAGAAACACAAAGTGTGCTTGCTTTGGGTAAAATACCATTTAATTAATACTGGCTCAGTGTCAACCGAAGAACTTAATTCCAAAAATAATTAGCGAGGAAAAGATTAATCCTCAAGATAAAAAGGGACTCGGTTAATATTAAATGCTGGCGGATTTACACAGAGGTGGCGGTAGGTCGTCATAAGTTACGCCCGGACAACTCGGTGCGTAATGATGTGAATAAATAACCATGTAAAAGGTCTTCAAAGAAAAATGTATAAACATATTTCTTGGTGAAGTATTATTATTACCACCACCCCGCATCCCAATGTGCGTGGTGGGACAAAAATTCTGAAAGGACAGGAACGATCAGGTGGATTACGGGGAAGAATGTGAGAGTATAGATGTGTATGTATAGGTGTAGAGAAAAATGTACGGAAAAGTTTCCTTTACTCACCAGACAAGAATGCATTGGGTCTGGTGGGAAAAGATGGACCAAGGAGGGACGTGAAAGATACATAGAGAGAGAGAGACGGAGGGGAGAGATGAAAAATCCCTGTATAAAGTTTTTTGGATGACGAAACGATGGCTACCGATGATAAACCCTTTCCTCATATATGCTCACACCACACAGAGCGAGAAAGAAGGAGAGAGCAGAGAGGGAGAGTTGGACGAAAAAAACCGAATTTTCAAATCTAGAATTTTTTTCTCATACTTCCATATGCATTTCTTAATCCCCTGTTTTTCACTGTACTGTTTCACCTAGTATGCCTATCCGGTAATGTGGGTCGAATTACCCTACAAAGATTGGCCCTGTGTATGATAATAGTACTAATAATAATAACGTGAAGCAATAATGTCTGTGTGCACGAGGAAATGATTAAATGTTTAACTTCACAATCATACTGTTCCTCTCTGGTCTATACAGGTATATCTAATTTTATAAAGGTAACATTATTGAACCATGGGAGGCTTTATTTAGCCACCGAGATTTCGTATGTATATATATGTACATATGTACATACACACGTCTGTAATACATACGCATATCCTCTACAATGTTCCCTCAAAGGGGATGACAGTCTCTCTTTAGACACACAAAATAAAAATTAGTCAGTCGGTACACAAATTCGTCTGAATTCCAATGTTGAAGTGAGAGAGAGATAGAGAGAGAGAGAGAGATAGAGAAAGACCCTCACTGATGGTCCGTCATTGAGGATGCTCTTTGAATTTGAATAGAAACTCATGGGAACATATCGTGACATGATCATGTTTAATATAGTATGTATACAAAAAAGTTTTTTTTTTTCAGCCTTTTAACCTAACATAGACAGAGAGAGTTGAGCTATAAGCATTTAAAGAAAGGAGGAAGAAGGAGAAAAAAAAGCATATACAATAATTTACAACGTTGTCTCTCTCCCTACCTCTTCTTTACTATATACTTCTTTATATATACACTTTGTCAGGTTTCCCTCGATTGCTTTCTTGTGTTTCTCTCTTTGTAAATTCGACGCGAGTATTTCCTTCAGAGAAAAAAAAAGTATTTGTCGTCCTTTACTCCTTTTCTTCTGCTTCTTTTCCCCTCTCTTCTTCGTCATCTTGTGTGAGTGATCATATCGGTAGTCCTCATCTGTCTCTCTCTCTTCCACCATGTGTGTGTGTGTGCTGGCTACTTTACCTTGTATGTGTCTATAAAACGAATGGATACATTTTTAATTTTAATGTTGTCTCCCCTATCCTCCTATTCACATAGAGTTCAACCTGCAATAAATTACTACTAATACTCCTGTTTTTTTCCTTCTTCTTCCAAACCTTTTCTTCCCACTTGTCCTCTCTTTATTCTCCTTTTTTAATGTATTGAGTGTGTGGTTTGGAGAAATTTTCTCACCGACTCAAATAGCATGGAAGTAAGGAGCTACTACTTTTACGAGTATTTCCCCTCTCTCCGTGTCTCAGTCTTGGTGTCCCCAGCGTGTATTATTGGGAGTCTTACGAGCACTTATAAACTAACTTATGGCTTTACAATAATCACCCCTAAAGTCAGTGACAACAGTAGTAAAATGGGACTTCTGTGGCACTCCGGACGATTGGAAGCCTGTAGGTTATACTATGGCCGAGGCAAGGGACAGAAAAAAGGGGCGAAAGTCTCTATAAAGCAATGGACCTCTCGGAATTTCCCCTGTATGTGTGTACATATACATATATATACTCCACCAAGTAAAAACATGACTCTCTCCCTCCTCTCAAATCTGTACGGTTGGTTGGGTCGCGGAGAGGAAACTCGTGTCGTACAGGACAAAAGAACTAACTGTGATTATAAGTCAAACGGTTACTCGACAGCATCTCACTGTGGTAGGTTCATTATTAAAACACATAACAGCTCACACAACGGCTCCCCTCACAACTGCTGTCACCTTCTCCAGGTAAATACGTACAATCACATGCATATATGTATATACGAGTACGTATGTGTCCTTTTGGCTTAGGATTTTATATCCATAGTTTTTTGCATGCTATTAAACGTTATTAACTTCTGCCATTGTTTCGTCAGCCTTTTAAAGTTGGATTATTAAGCTCTTTGAGGAAGTCCAAATAGGCTTACTGGGAAGTCCTGGGAAGAGAGAGAGAGAGAAAGGAACAGTAAGAGAAACTGAGATAAGAAGAATGAGTAAAGGAAAAACGGAAGAAAGGAAAGGCGAGACAGATACACAGAAAGGGAAAGAGAGAGAGAGAGAGAGGAAAATAGGGGAGGAGACAAGAAACTAGAAGAGATATTAAAGGACAGGAAAAGAGAAGGGAGAGGGAAAGGGAGTTTGAATACGAAAGATGAAAATAGAAGAACAGGAAAGGAGTAGAAGAGAGAAAGAGACAGAAATTGAGGCAGACAGCGAAGCAATAGAAACGAGGGAAATAGAGAGAAAAAGAGATAATAAGAAGGGATCACAAGGGAAAAGGGGGAGAAACGAAAGATAGGTGGAGAGGAGAGAGAAAGAGGGAGAGATTAAAAAAAAGGGAGATGAGAGATAAAGAGAGGAAAAGAATTAGTTCCTTATCGAGTACTTTATTTTCAATCCGAACTCGAACTCGTACTTGAAACGGTTAATGAGTACTTGAAGAAAACTAGAAACTCAGTGGAAAAACAAAGTTCAAATCTATACCAATTTCAAGTTGATTTAAACTAGTTTCGAATTAAATAGCAACTGATAATTTGGATTACTTTCTAGATGAAATATTAGAATGTGAAAATGAGCTTGCTATGGAACTTGATACTCGCTCATTCGTACCGATAAGGAACTTAAGAAAGAATCAAGATTTCACCATCACACAAAACAATTGCATGAATGATATTAAGAGAAAATAGTGGAGCTTTGACCAGGTCGGAGGTACAATATACTATATATAATAACTATGCCTATAACTATAAAGAAAAAACTCATGAGATCATCACCAGGGTGAGTACAATAGGGACGGGCGGGGGAGAGAGAAAAAGAAATAGTTTCCCTCTGATTGTAAGTAGTCCAAATGAACTCGTATTGACAGTGAGGATAAGTTCAGGAAATTTTTAGAGCGTACGACAGCATTTTC
This sequence comes from Disparrhopalites patrizii, assembly GCA_034698585.1. Lineage (NCBI taxonomy): Eukaryota > Metazoa > Arthropoda > Collembola > Symphypleona > Sminthuridae > Disparrhopalites > Disparrhopalites patrizii. The sequence goes on from JAQGBT010007366.1 coordinate 4,914, forward strand.
TAGCTCAATGACTGAGGACATGGTCCCGGACAAAAGACACTTAATGAAAGTTGTCAAGGTCCATTTGTGTCACGGTGGGTGAGAGACTGTTGTTGACAGGAATAAAAATCCATAAGCATTGAATATTTACCGCAAGTGACACTCTCCCCTTTTGTTTCCCCGATCCTCACTACGTCGAAAAAGACGGTTCATAAAGAGCATAACCTCGTACCTCCGTCCTCGACTAAAAACTTTGGTGTGTGGTCAGAAGTAGACAGAAAGAGGGAGAGAGAGAAAGTAAAAAAAAAAGTGAAGTGACACCCTTAATACGTCAACAGGGTTGGACGAAACCTGTAGGTGATGATAATGATGATGACGATGATGATTGCATCCTCCTCTTTCTCTCGCCTTCCTCCTCAACCAGTTCCTTTCCCTCCTCCTCCTCGACAACGAGGATAGCGGAACTATGCCTATCCTGACATTAACCTCGTGGCGTTCTGAAATCATTACATAAAAGAGCATTGTCATAAAAAAAGGTGAGTGAAAAGGCACATGTCACACACTGCATTAGTATTTATTATTATTGTATTATCACTATTATTACATACAATACCATTTCCGCAAAACGACTGCTCATAAATAACGTCCCTTTTTACACCACTTTGTAATAAATTTTCCACCCTCTTCATCTTCTTCGTTCTTTTTTATGCATTTCAAACTCTAAAATATTCGTTATTTAAAAGAGGCTTAAATTGTAGTCAGAAAGAGAGAGAGAGAGAGAGAGGGAGAGAGAGAAGAAGAAGAAAAAAATGTATCGCATGTTCTTGATTACAATTGCGTCCCCCTAAAAACAAGGCAGTTGTTTCTTCCATAGGATTGAGCATACAGACTCCGATATAAAATCCATGCATATACCAGAAAATCTTGTGGAACAGAAGCGAACATCCATTTTCTTTGTCTCTGAACCCTTTTTGCATTTTTACAACTTGGCTTGTCATCATAATAGTAAAAGGAAAATATATGGATATGGAAATACGTAGTTCAGCTTCTTAATGGGGGTGAGAAGAAAGAGAAGTAGTGGGAGCAGTTGCAGTAAAATTGGGTAATTACTCCTCCGTAATTTCTTCTTCCTTCTCTCTCTCTCTCTCTCTCTCTCTCTTTCTTTCTCTTTCTTTCTCTTCTTTCTCGCCTCTTTCAAAACCTTCTTCGCTCTCCTGTCCTCACTGTTTCTTTCTCTCTGTTTTTCTAACTCTTTCTCTCCGTATTTTCCTCTCTTTCTCTTTTGCTTTCGTTTCCTCTCTCTCTCTCTTGCTGTCTGTTCCTCTCTCATTCTCTTTTCATTCCTATTCTTTCTTTCTCTTTCACACTCTCGTTTTTTTCTGCCTTCTCCACCTTTTTCTTTCTTTCTTCCTGTCCCTCGTTTCGCTTTCTCTCGCACTCTTTGCCTATCTTTACCCCTTTCTCTCATTTAGTCTTCTCCCCATCTTTCTCTTCCTCTCTTTTTACGTATTTTCGGATGCTGTTTTTCTCTCTCGTTCTGTTTTTTCCTTTGTTGTATTTTTCTCTTTTTCTGTTTTTTCTTTTGCTGTCTATCCCTCTGTTTTCTTTTTTCTCTCTCTTCTGCTATCCTTTTCTTCATTTTCCTCTCTCTCTCTCTTCTTTCTGGTTTTCTTTTTCTTCCCTCCCGCTCGTATTTCCCACTAGGTTTCTCTTTCTTGGTATTTTACCATGAATCCAATCATACATTGTCCCTTGCGTGATGCTTTTTTGGTGAGAAAATGTTGGTGCTTTATTATGTCGATGGAAAGAGGTTGGGATTCGTTCCTTGCCCGTTCATCATCATCATTCTGTCCGATTCAACGCATATTTTCCAATGACTCTTTGTGATGATGCAAATGGGGTAATAAAAATGTAGTGTAGAAGTCTTCTTCTTTGCTCTCTCCCCAATTTCCTCCACCTTCTCCCTGTACATTCGTCCTGTATTCTTTAATTCCATTGGGACGGTCTTTCTGCCATTGAACGTCTGCACTCAATACTGTGTGTGAGATTCGTTTATTACGTGATGAAAGAGAAAAAAAGAGAAGTGAGACCCCAAAAAGGAGATTTTGTGAGGGAGTAATAGGATTTCATAAAAACCTCCCCAAAATGGCGCCAGAATTTTTGTTTAGTATTTCTTTTTGGAGTAAAAGTGCGTGGAAATAAAGTATTACACGTTTTTACGGTTTCTGTATGGAAATAAATATTTCCTTTTTTTGTTTACTAACAAAAAGGCTATATTCATATTATAAAAGTAAAATATATATATGTACATATACATGTGTGTGAGGTTTGATAAGCCGTAAAAAGACATGCTTGGCCACGTCTCAACAATAAATCATTGGAAGTCAATAAATTTCTTCTTTTTTCATGGTAATAGTTTGTATTGAGGCAATATAGTAGTATCGGAAAATGTATAGGAACAGGAATTTGTTTCAGGAGGATTCCTTCATGATACGTTTGCCTCTTCGTTCCTACCTCTCCCCCTCATCTTTCTACATGTGCGTAAAGCTATCATCCACACTCATGCCGAGGAAGATGTATGAACGCATTAATTGTCTTGGAGGAGAGGAAGAACATCTCAATAATCAAATGAATTTTTTGAAAACACTTGTTTCTTTTAAGGCGATTACATGGTGAGATTACAATTCTTTCACCGCCCTGTATTTATACGTTTGCGGTAATAATAATTAGAATGTTTTCACAAGCCTGGTGGGACACCTTCATTGGTCGCTTCTTTTGTTTTTTTGTGTGTTCGTAAACGATGACTTGCTTCTCTGATTCTCTCTCTTTCTCTGTTTACCTTCCCGTCATTTCCGCTCGGAATCTTTTATGAAGTAATTACGCTCGCATGTCATTTTTTTCTTCTCTCACTTCATTATTCACTCCGAGAGTCATGCCTTTTTTCAACAGTTTTTAGAAAAATAAAAAGTGATGCAATCCATTCGGGCTAGTGGGATAAAGCGTTTTTGAGCTTCTCACACGTTTTTACATGGGCTGATAAAAGAATAAATCATTCACAAAAAGCTTTTTCCTCTGTTACCTTGAACGAGCAGAGGAAGTAGCTCAAGTGATTGTATAATTATATTCACTGAATTACGTTTTTTCTCTATTCTTGACTTTAACGTCATACATGGGGTATTCGCGTGGGTTTTTATATCTGGGTTAGGCTTATGTAATTCCACATTGGAAACATTGCAATGACTCCAAATTTGTTTTTACTATGGGAAATTATGCTAAATAATATTTGTTTTTCCCTGGATTTTTTAGGGGAATTGCAAAAGTGGGGGAACCGACCAATTTAATTCAAAATACAATACGAGGAGGAGGGATCGGGGGGAGCTTCCTGGAACCGTCCGTTCAGGCCGTGCTCAGAAAGAAACAACAGAGACTGGTGAGGGAGAATCGGGGTGTTCTAGAAGCCATTGCCAAAGGCGCCACAGAGGCGATTACCGAGTGTAAACATCAATTCCGCAATCGAAGATGGAATTGTCCCACCAAAGCCTTCTGGAGGGGCAAGAATATTTTCGGGAAGATTGTTGACAAAGGTAAATATAATTTTTATATCAAAACTACAAGGCATCTACACTACAAAAGCATAATGCACATTTACATTTGTAGATTCTGCATTTAGAGCAATCGTACATACCGACTTCGTATATAGCATTATTTTTAACATATGGTCGTTTTGCCAAGAAAAAGATCCTCAAAACTTTCAGGATTACTTATTTCAGCATAATCTTCAACATTCCATGAAATACGGGCAAAAAAATTGAATTTTTTGATAGTTTTCGCTGGAGGAAAAATAATTTGTAGTAAAAGGGAAGAATTCTGTGCCGGTAACGAAAAATTATGTGACTTTTCCAACAATAAAAAAAGTAATTTCCTTCCCTCTGGGAAATTTTGGAGATAGAGAATGCATTCACAATTCCGTTGATGACGTTTCCTTGTGCTCTAAGTCATTTTGAGACTGTACATTTTTGGGGGGAAATAGAAAAATGGCTATCACTTAGAGAAACATCAAAAGAAAAATCAAATCAGATATAAGTCAAGGTTCTTTCCCTCCGAGGTCAAATGGGGTGAGCGCCAATTCCCTAAATTATTGTACAACAGTTCAAGATCCTGAGGAAGAGTCTCTATAGAAAATATGAACGTTTCACACTTTCAATTGGAAAAGTGTAAAAACAGTGTATTAACTGGTAATGTGGTTACATATTTCCAAGCATAGGCATACATATGCATGTATGAATTACAGTTTCTTCCTTGTCGTTTCAACAATGCGGCGAAATGATTTTTCCCTCTCTCTCTCTCTCTCTCTCTCTCTGGTGAAGGGAAAGAATCTACAGGGATATGAGAAGAAGGTTGAAAGAGCGAGAGAAAGAGATGGGATTGAGTCTGTAATTTGATTTTCCTCAACTTCATCCCTTCTTTCATTTCCTTCCAAAGAAGAAGACCAAACAATGATGGGTTGAGTTTCAAGATTTTTGTTTTGATTAGTAATTTGTAAATGTTTTTTTCGTGAGACAGGCCACAGAAAGAGAGGGAGTGCAGAAGTCGTCCTAGGAGAAGACGTGCAGTAGAACACTCTGTATAGCTCCATGTGCTGAGCTCTTTGAGAAAGGGTGAAAGCTGATTCAGCAGTATTATTTATTCATAATCTTTCTATACGTTCCTTGGGAAAGACATGGAAGATGTTACATGCAGTGCATACTTATACAGATCCTTTCTATCTCTCTCTCTCTCTCTGGCCACGACGAACAAGTTTTGAATTGTGAGTCACTCAATCCTACTATTTATTATTGAAATTTAAGGAGATTAAAAACAGTGTAATCAACTCAATAATTTTTTCTCCTCTCCCCATTCCTCTTTGTCTCCCTCTCCCTTTCCTATTTCCTTTACTTCATTTATGTACTTCAACGCCTCTCTACAAAGCCATTTACGCTCTCGACAGTTGCAGAAGATTCAGTAGCAAAGAATACGACTCATTCCATGACAAAAAATGGGGAAGTCCTCTCTAATACTTACATATGTATGTATACATTTGGGAAGACGTTTTGGGCACTTGTTGATTTTCTTTCTCTTTTACACACAAGCTATGTGTATGCATAAGGATACGCACGCCCGAGTACATCAGTAAGAGACGGAGAATTATAAAATAAAATAATTTTTATGTATCAAATGTTACGAAGCAAAAGAAAGGAAGAGAGCGAGAGAGGAAAGGCCGAATGAGAGAGAGAGAGATAGAAATAAAAAAATCTATGCATTCCTCCATAAATGGTGTGTATGTGAGGAGAAGGAGTAGCAGGTAATAGAAAAATTAAGAGTTGGGGCTTGGAACATGTCATGGCATACAAATGCGAATAAACGGAGAGCGCAGATTGGGCTAACAGACCAAAAGATACAGAGATGCAGGATGAGAGAGACAGAGAGACTTGGAAAAAGTGAGAGAGAGAGAGAGAAAGAGAAGTGAGAATGTAACAGAAGAAGAGAAAACCGGAAAGAGGAGAATGGCAATGGAGACAGAGGAAATGCGAGAAAGATGCAGAGGAAATGTGAGAGGATAACTGAGACAGAGGGACAAAAGGCAGAGAGAGAGAAAAGGGAGTGATAGATACGTAGAAAGATGAGATAGAGGAAAGGAGGCAACGGAGAATCGTGAGAGCTAAAGAGAGAGAATTACGGGAGAAAGGGAGAAAAATGAGGAAATCCAACATCTGAGAATGAAAAGAACCACAAACTAATTTCCAGCATGCCAGTGAAATTGTATGTGTGTACAAGAAGAGTTAGATGAAGGTAGTACAAGCTCTCCTTCTGCCCCTTCTCCTCCTTTCCCTCCTTTTCTTAGTGCTTCTGCAGTTCTCATCTTCATCGGCAGCCTCCTCCTCCGCCTCCTCTCTTCATCTTCATCTTCATCTGCAGAGGATAAGACTGCGTGTGCATGTGAAATGATAGACAATTACATAATGTGAGTGGAGTGAGGGAGCCGAAGAGGCAGTAAAACAACTTCATTCGAAGGCCAACATCAATGAAAGAGACTCTTTACTAATCCATGCAAAGCTGCTGCGGTCTGTGTACACTGGACTCAAGTGATGCTGGAGAAGGAGCACAAGCTATTTGGCTCTTTTTCTCTCTTGCTGTCTCTCTCTCTCTCTTTCTCTCTCT
>JAQGBT010007367.1:0-11088 GCA_034698585.1 Disparrhopalites patrizii
TAAACCGAAAATGGCCAAGGATTGGTCCAGTCATAGACACGGCTTTTCCGACACAACCCTGATTTTGAAACGTGTGGGCTGAACTCCTTTTGATACCCAAAGCTTCGTATGCACGTATATTTCCTCTAACGCAAGAAACATGCTTTTCGACAATTCTGACTGCATGCATTAGAATTATATGGATTTTAAGCATCTCCATACATGTCAAATGCATATGTCTTAAGCATAGAATTGGGACGTCTGAAGCAAGAGTAACGCCTCGTGTCGTGGGAAGGAAGAAGAAAAAGGCGCTTGTCAAATGGTAATTTCCTCGTCCTTAAAAGTGCACTGCGACACGTGTTGTGAGAAAACTCAAAACAACCAGTTTTCGCCAGACTCTTTTAATGTGATTTTGTCTCCTATCTATTGGCTAACCACATTTCTCGTGGCAGAATCACAGATACAACAAATACCTATAAATACAAAAACATTGATACCTATTCAAGCTCTCTTGGGGTCAGAGGCAACCCATAATTTAGCGTGAATGACTGAGAGTGCCAAAGGCAAATCAGCCCCAGGGATCTTTTATGAGTCCGTTAGGTTCACGCAAGGTGACATTCTTTCATCAACTTCTCCATTTTATCATTATTCATAACATCATATAACATATACAACATACTGCAAACATATTTTTAGCATTATTACCGACAACAGATATTTTTACAAGATCTGAACTGAACCCACCATTTTCAGTACAATGGTTTTCTGCCATCATTAGGTACTGCTTAACTTGGATGTGTATAAGTTCATGTGTGGTTATTATACCCATTATATGCATATTACATACAGTGGAGTCTCTATATAACAACTCCGACGGGAAGGGCGAAAAATATTGTTACAGGGAAGAGTTGTTATATAAAACATTATGTACCTTAATGTTCGAAGAGCGGAAAAAAGAATTTTGTTACATAGAAATGTTGTTATAAAGAGACTTGTTTTAGAGACTCCACTGTATATGTATATACATATGATGTATTATGCTTATTACAAGAAGGCATGAATTACATATTGAGAGGCAGGATAAATATTAAAAAAATGTGTGTAGTATTCCCAAAACAAACAAGCTATGTACATATGTTCCTCCGTATTGGCGGTGCAGAATGGTATGTAACCATCTCCACGAAGTGCTAATTCAGGAAATGATCATCTCCGTTCTGCCTCCGTGCGTAAAGTAATCAAGTGCATTTCAAATCAAATAGGTGTCCTCGGAACTTGGACGAACCACCGTGCTTTTACGTTCCTTGCATCTAATTGTCCGTCCGATCGCACCTTTCATTTTGACAACTAAATTCCATTAAAATTAAATTTTCGATGCAGAAGCCTATGTTGTTCCCTTTGAAGCCTATGCTATTCCAGAAACTAGGTTGATTAGCTATATCGAATCCTAACTAAAATTTCTCATTATCTTCATTTTGAAAAATGTATTCAGTTTTCTTGGTTTTAATTAATTTTTGGAGATGATCACTTACTGCCCGCAAGAAAAATGGAGATGATCACTCGGTGCATCAGCACTTAGCACTCGGTGATGATGATTACATATGATTCTTCGCCGATAATATTAACTTATAATAATAACTTGTCTTGTGCGTGCAGCGTGAATGTAATTGCGTGTAAATGAAGAGACGCTTCCATGACTTGAAAAAGGGAAAATGTAATAAAAGGTCAAAAGATCCTGACATTTCACTTGGCTGTAGGAAATAAAATCAGTTACAAGTCTACAATAGTACAGGGTGTGCATTTAGGTGCCACAGCATATTCTCCTTTAACTATCAAAGCTGACTATCGTACATATAAGGATTGTATATGACTTTCGTTTCCTCTCGGATGGATATGCCGTAAAAATTATGGTATACGCATTTATATGCATAATGCCGCACTTTATGTAAAAAAAAGTCGCTTGAAATAGCTTGAATTTTAATCTCCGATTGCTCCAACGTTACACGAGAATTGAGCAGACACTCAAGCCCACCCGGTACATTTGTATTGAGTTAATGATGGCTTGGATTAAATACTTGTCACTCTCCATGTTCAATCGAAAATAAAAAATCCAAAAAATAAAATATCCAAGTTAATACTGAGCGTGGTCATTGATAGTGAGAAATGACTGAGCTAATTGAACTCTTGACGCCCTCCGCCTATCCAAATAAAGCTGTCCTGATTGTCTTTTGATGCTTTTATGGTCTCTTCCACACGGCACTTTCCCCATCTCATAAAATCTCGGGGATGGACTGGCTGCGAGAGCATTTGGAAATTTTACGCTCGCCGTAGCTCCGGCAAGGGTAAATTTTGTTATCAATTAAGTATATTTAATTTATTTTTTATTCCCCACTTTTTTAATATGGAAGGTTTATCTGTCTGTATTTAATTTTAAAAAGATGCCAGTGGAGCGTGGAGAGGAAGATTTGAAGTAATATTTGTATCAATTAAAGTCTCTAGACGTTCGGAATGCCGCTGAATCTGTCGACCTTCGTTTTGTCCGAGGAGGACGATGTGGAGGAATATTCCCCGCCGGTGGACTTGTACCGGTTCTGGTTGGCGGCGACCTTCATCGTGGGACTCGTGGGACATCTGTTCATCATCTGGGTGTCCTTCCGACACATGAAGGTCCTGTCCAGCCCCACCTACTATCTCATCCTTCATATGACCGTCGCCCATTTCTTCTTCCTCATCTCCATCCCCTTTGACTACTTCGAGTCCCCGCAATATGGCTGGGTTTTCGGGAAGTACAATTGCCGGATTTACCACGCCCTGCCGTCCGTCGATGCCGTGATGTCCCCGTTTATCACCTTTCTCCTGGCACTCGATCGGTAATCACAAATTCCTGGCTGGGTTCTTCTCTCGGAAACCTTTTAATTTGTATTTAAGGATAAAAGTGGAAAGATGCTATTTTTAATTGTAAATACTAAGTAGTATTTACTCCCATTTTCCTAGATGCCTAGCAATTTTGAAATCCAACCGCTCCTCGTCATGGCTGAGTCCAAAGATAACCACGATTTTGTCCTTTGGCATGTGGATTTTTGCCATTGTCCATGCCATTCCTTACGTCCTTTTTGCCAAAAAGGTCCGGAATGGCGAATTTAAATCGGTAACAATTGACGCAGACTTATAAATACATTTTTTTAATTTGTTTGCACACTTTTCCATGTATACATTTGCTTTTGGAAATTCGGGGGTTAATTATTTTTTGATTTACGAATTATAAAACTACGTTTAATGTCTATTAAGTAGCTAAATTCCATTTCTCCAGCAAAAAAACGATGTCGGCATTTTTCGGCCAAACTTCGCCAGTTGATAGCTTAATTGTCTAGATCTAATTTTTTATTTTCTCAATTTTCGCTTCCGTTCGCCAAAAACTGACGCAAAGATTGCATATTCACGACCAAAATTATAATAATAAGAATAATTTTTTGGCGAACGGAGGCGAAAATTGAGGAAATAAAAAAATTGGATCTAGACAATTTAGTTTAAAATGTTCTCGCCGAGTTTCATAAAAATCCAACTATTAGCTGCCGAACGCCAGCCTAAACGGCGAAAAAGTTCAAAATGCTGCGGTTTCCCTTGAGGTGGTCACACAGTGACCGAACAAAAATATTATGATTTCTCACGCCAGGGACTATCAACTGCCGTTTGCAGAAAAGAAGTTTGGCGGAAAAATTCCGACATCGTGTTTTCGCTGGAGAAATGGAATTTAGCTAGTTATTGTCCAAATAAAGTTTAATGTCTATTAATTTCCAAATAAAGTTTAATGTCTATTAATTTCCAAATAAAGTTTAATGTCTATTAATTTCCAAATAAAGTTTAATGCCTACTAAATTCCTAATAATATTTAGTGCCTATTAATATGGCCACAAGAACACCCGTATCTGGAGCCGATCCTCCAAATCGGATTAATGGTCCCTTACGTCCCCGCATTTTTCCTGTACGTCGTCGCCCTCTTCGGACTTTGCGTGCAGAAGATCAAACGCTCCCGGGAAACGCTCCCAGAACTCCGCGTGACTTCTGGGCCGGACGTGACGAAATTGGTTCTAGGAATTCTGACGGTCATTTTTATTTTTGCCGCTCCCGGACTCGCCCTATTGGTAATTGCTAATATTGGACTGGCATTATCAACAATGTCCGGGTGTTATTTCTGATGTGCACGTGATCAACTTGTTGATCAAACGTTAAATTTGATGTAACGTAAATTTTGCGGTAAATTTTGCGATGGCTCGTACATTTTTTTTGTAGGTCTTCCTCTCCGACCACTGGCATTTCTCTGTCCTGACGTACTTGGACATCATCATTAATCCCTTCCTCTGCTTCGTCCTCAATCAGGACTATCAGGACGGGCTCATCCAGACCATCTCTTGTGACTCCAAGCCGACTCAGGAACAGCAGGCAAGTAGATATTATTGGCACAAATTTTATCATATCTAGAAACTAGTGATAAAAAGCTAAAAGTAAGTAAATTCCATTTCTCCGGCGATAAACTTCATGTCGGAATTTTTCGGCCAAACTTCGTCAGTTGATAGCCTGTAGCGACGTTCGGTCGCTAATAATTGGATTTTGATGAAACTCAGCAAAGCATGTTGAACTAAATCGTCCGGACCCAATTTTTTGTTTTCTCAATTTTCCGCCTCCGTTCGCCAGAAACTGTATTTTTTGGTCATTAATAAGCAATCTTTGCATCAGTTTTTGGCAAACGGAGCCAAAAATCGAGAAAATTAAAAAATTTGGTTTGACATGTTCACGCCTAGTTTCATGAAAATCCAACTATTAGCGACCGAGCGCCTGCCTTAGCGGCGAAAAACACATGGTTTTTGGCGATTTTCCGACGAACCGAGATCAAAATCTGGGAAATTAAAAAATTGGGTCTAGATCGTTCCGTTTTATGTGCTCTCGCCGAATTTCATCAAAATCCAATGATTAGCGGCTGTGCCGCAGCCAAAACGGCGAAAGAGTGCAAAATGCTGTGGTGTCCCTTGAGATGGTCACAGAGTGACAGAATAAAAATATTAGGATTTCCTACGCTAGGGGCTATCAACTGACGCAGTTTGGCCGAAAAATTCCTACATGAATTGTTTCCCTGGAGAAATGGAATTTACCTACTTTAAAGGAAAGCTAGGAAAATGTATTGCATCCAAATTTTGCAGGTCGGACAAGCTCTAAAGAGGTTGCAGGAACGCCGGGCGGAAACGAAGAATTTGTAGCTGTCTTGCGAATGGTGCAAATGACCATGCGTCCAAACAGAGCTATTACTATTGGAATAATCTGATAACAAGAATACTAAAACTTGTGTTAAGTCTTGGGCAGTGACATTTTCGGGGAGAATGGGATTGGATGTATTTCAGCTAGAATTTATAAAACATGTTTTCCTCTTAACATTTATTTGTTGCTGTCTTAATTAATTGTATGTATAATTGCATACTAGTAGTTATTAAATGGAGAAATTATTATATCGTACTTAACATTACATATTGATGTAATTTAATTCTTACCTATTTTCACAAACCAAAGATCAATTGGTCATTGGCTTGTCTTAAGACATGGACGGATTACCATGAATGGGAATAGGATTAACCGCCGGATAACTTCACACTGCAGTGGACACTCGCTGTAACAACCCTGAAGGGTAGGGTAAAAATGGTTGTTATATGGAAAAGTTGTTATATGGAACATTTAATATCTACACTACATATACGAAGGACGGAAAAATAAAGTTGTTATAGAGAAAAAGTTGTAATAAGGAAAGTTGTTATAGAGAGAGTACACTGTAATTATTTTTTCGTGGATTGGGGTTTGGATTTATGGATTGAATGTTTCCGCATTAAAAAACGCAAAGAGTTAGAATTAAATAATCCCGGATTACTGCTTTAGGGATTACAGATGAAGAATATAAAAATACGTTGTAATTATTCTTTTTTTTGTAAATACGAGTTTTCTAAACATTTTGAAAATTTGCAAGTTCAAGTCAACGGGCATGTCGGTACTGAATTGTTTTTGAAGTTATTAATTATTGGAAAGAATTAGCTTAAAAATTAAGACCATCAAAACAAGAACATACAGTCGAATCTTTCTATAAAAGCACCCTACAAAGCATCACATTTTGCTTGTAATAGCGGAAAACTGTTATAGAGAGCAGACATTTCTATATGTTAGAATATGGAGAAAGTTTTCGATGGGATCATTTTTTGCAACTGTTATGACGGGAGCACTGTTATAAAGGAGACCGTTATGGAGAGAGTCGACTGTATGTACATATGCTGTGTTCATATTCATATGTTATGCACAGTCAACTCTCCATAACGGGCCTCCCTATAGCACTTTTTGCTCTATAACGGCATTTTCACTAACCCAGCCCAGAGAATTACTACGATAAATTCATTCTCTATATGTAACTGCTTTCTTTAATGTTTTTTCTCTTCGAATCCCCCACCACTCAGCCTGTCGTCACTACAGCGGTTTTACGCCACGCCTTTGCATACTTCTCTCTCTAAAACGGTTTTTGCACTAACTTTGAATCCCCCGCCACTTAGCCTTCTTCTCTATAACGGTTTCAGGCCACGCCTTTGCATATTTCTCGACCTGTCTCCATACACCGATTTTTTTTTATTTTGAATCCCCCACCATTATAATATTTTTTTCTAAACCATTTTTGCATCATAAACAACTTTTGTATCATTCCTTATACCGGTGCGTCTCTATAACGGCTAAATGTAGGTGCTTTTTGCTAAACCGTCATAGTGAGAGTCGACTGTATACCTATGGATATTGTGGACATCGAACATTTTAAAATGCATATAAAATTGTTTGTTTTCACAGATAATGTCAATTAATACACTAATAATACACTATATGTAACATATGTATTATTTGTATGTACAGTGGAGTCTCTCTATAACAGCATTCGAGGGAATCCAAAATTTTGCTGTTATAGCATCCAAATGCTATACGTAATAAGTAACTACAAACTACGCTTGCATTTAAGGAATGGGTTCACAGATTTTCTATAAATAGCGACTACAATACGATCCAGGCCATTGTAAGAATTCAATTCTCTGAACAATCAATTATGTATGTATGTATATGCATTGTATGTACGTATTTTTAATTATTACATAAAGTAATCCGGAAATTCTGAGCTCGGGATTAAGGATTAAATGGCAGTGACGTTTAAAGAAGATTATGGATTACGAATTATGAATTATTTATTATTTAAAGCACTGGTAATGATTAATCACTGGGATCAATGGTACAGATAATCACCAACCGCCATCATCATAATAATGCGATGCGTTGTCGAAATCATCGTGATCTGAAGCTGAATGAGAAGGTTTTTTAGCGAGTAGAGTGTTCATTCCTGTCTGCAATTTGACCATGTCCGCCGACAATTTTTCCACCGACTCCCGAAACATTCCCCGACGTCCCCAGCGTTCCGCTCCGAAATGTCCCGGAGAATCCCGATCTCCTTCCACGTGACATCTGCGCCGATGAACATTCTCGGGTGTCCCTCTTTGCATCTGGATGCTGGACCGGTTCCGCGGGGGCCTTCCCCATTTCCGATCTTCCTCCACGGGATTTTCATAACATCTCGGGCCGTCAACTTCCTCGGATTGCGTGCTCATTGTAGGCGATGGCAGAGGTTGGGCGGAACAAATTTTATTGCTGATCTTATCCACCTTCCATGATATTTCCTCCAGCATTTCCCGGGCAGTTTTTGCCTCGATCAAACCTTCTTCTTCCACGCCGGGCCGGGAGGTCCCTAAAAACTCTTGGCGAAGCTGGTGGCATTCGGCTCGGAGATCGCTCACGGCTTGCAAAACAGTTTGGAGGAGGCTCATCACCGAATTTAAATCTGCCATCTTTAGCCTGTTTTCAAAGACGAATTTCGGTTATACTAATTAATACAAAATTTTAGGCGCAACCTTTACTTGAGATGAGTGTAGACGTGAAATTGCAAATGTTACAGAGTGAGAGAAACTATTCACGAAAGAGCACTGCCTGTACTTTTATAGTTTGTTCGTTCATGCAAAAATATTGGCAGAAAGCGTTATCATGTCCAAGATACATCCCTTTATCCATATAATATGATATATAACTGTAAAATGAAGCACATTATCTTTGTGGGAATTAAAGGACAATGGAGATAATAACTGTATTGCACGAAATGTAACTTGGCCAGACAAATATGAGAAGCAATTGTGTAGACAAAGTACTGATAAATGCGAAACTTGGCTCCCAAACACTCCGAATGCGCTACATTTAACTACATACATATGCAACTCATACAGAGTTATCTGTACAGTCACCTCTCTCTACATCACCAACCTATACAGGAACCAATTTCGCTTGTTATAGCGAAAAACTGTTATAGAGAACAGACATTTCTTCGTTAGCAATTGAAGACAGTTTTTGATGGGAGCATGTTTTGCTGCTTTTACAGCGAGAGTACTGTTATAAAGGGGGCCGTTATAGAGAGAGTCGACTATATGAGGCTCTGTATATCGTCGGTGAAGAATCACATGTAACCATCTCCACCGATCGCTAATTCGCCAAATGATCATCTCCATTTTTCTTGCTTGCCGTAAGTGATCGTCTCCAAAAATTAATTAAAACCAAGAAAATTGAATACATTTGTCAAAATGAAGATTACGAGAATTAAATCGGATTCTGTAAACTCACTAATCAACCTATATAAATTAATGTTTTCCATTTTTTTACCATTACAGTCGCGTCCACTTACTAAAACAGCACAGGCACCATTCTGACCCCCATTGAAAATTAATTTTATACTTAATTTTCGTTGTTGAATTGCTGTTTCTCTATACAGGGTGCCAAAAAGCGATATACTCCCCCTTAAACAGTATGATTCAGCTATGTCACACAATTGCAAAGGCATGTTTCCTACACAGAATTATATTGTGGATCTAGGAAAAAATGCTATTCCGATCCGATCGCAATTACGGTAGTTATGGCTGTTTTTCAAAAAAACAGTTCAAAAAATTCAATTTTTGGCCAGATTGATTTTTTGTTTCCGCCTTCCAAAATAAAAATGTTCTGTTCCTCCAATCACACAAAGCAGGGAAAGCGTGAATCCTGAGCATAATTTTATTGCAAATCTGGGAAAAAATCCACATTTAAATCAAACAAGAAATCATTAATTTACAACGATTTTTCTGCACATAGTTTAAAACATATTTCACAACAAATTTTTGAAAAATCTCGCTTTTTATTTTATTTTTAATAATGTATGTTTCTGATACAAAATTGTATTGCGAATCCAGCAAAATTAATGCTATCCAGATCGGACCAAAATTACGGAAAAAACTGGATTTTGGAAAATTTTGTTTTAAAATCCGACCAAAAGTACAAAAGTTACGGCGGTTTTTCAAAAAAAAAGTTGAAAAAATTCTATTTTTGGCCAGCTAAAATTTTTGTTTCCGCCTTCAAAAATAAAAATGTTCTGTTGCTCTACTCACACAAAGCTGAAAAAGCGAAAAAAAGCACACAAAGCAGGAAAAAAAGACTAAAAATCCAAGTTTTTAGAGATTCGAGATTTTTAAACTTGTTTTTGTATTTTGCTGGATTCGCAATACAATTTTGTATCAGACTTATGTATTTTTAAACATAAAATAAAAACACTAGATTTTTCGAAAATTTTAGTTTTTTGAAATTGGGGCAGGAAAATCGTCATAACTTGGTGATTTCTTGTTTTATTTAAATGTGGATTTGTTCCCAGATCAGCCATAAAATTCTGCTCAGGATTCATGCTTTTCCTGCTTTGTGTGACTGGAGAAAGAGAACATTTTAATTTTTGAAGGCGGAAACAAAAAATTGAAGGCTGACCAAAAATTGAATTTTTTGAACTTTTTTTTTGAAAAACAGCCATAACTTCCGTAATTGTGGTCGGATCGGGATAACATTGTATTTCTATAAATCCGCAATACAATTCTGTATAGGAAGTATTCCTTTGCAATTGTGTGACATAGCTGAATCAGACTGTTTAAGGGGGTTATATCGTTTTTGGCACCCTGTACATACACGTTTGGTTCGAAAATTTAGTTGGATGGAATTAAGTTGTCCAAATGCGAGGTACGATCGAACGGAAAATTATCTCAAAAGAACGCATAAGCACGGTGGTTCGTCCAAGGCCCGAGGGCATCTATTGAATTTGAAGTGGACTTGATCATTTTAATCACAGAGGTATAATGGAGATAATCACTTCCTTAATTAGCACTCCGTGGAGATGTTTACATATGATTCTTCACCGACGGTATGTCTACAATGCTTTCACATCACAGGTACTACTTACACACAACTATGGCTGAAAGTAATATGTACAAAAACGTGTTAGTTACATATGTATATAAATATTTGCCAACTGGCTGTTGTCTTTTTTTTGTAATTGTTTGTAGGAATAGCCTTCTCTGCCCTTTGGAGTGCTTCGGAGAGCCACAAGTGCATTATAGTGTTTCGAATTTTTACGGCCGCTTCTGCATCAAAAAAGTATCATTATGCAATCATATTCTGCTGGTGACAAGAAATTTTCGTATTTATTTTATATACTGACGTTTTTGGTACGATTTTATTGATGCACTAGCAAAAGAACAGTTCGCAAGCTTTTTCTGCCAGAAACACACGTGGGAATTATTCTTGAAATTCAAGTAATTGCTAACATTATTAGACCCAGAAAATTTGATGGCATCTAACAGACTAGTCACTGTACTGTCTCTATATTGCAGCTCTGATTGCGTCCAAAAACTTGACAAGTAAGGATGACGGAGATGGAGGAACTACAAGACAAGGTTCAAAGGCTTTTGACTGGCATGAACGAGCTAAAGGCCGAGTGCAAGCAAATCCGCCAAGAGTTCATGGGCCGCCCAAGTCCCGGGGCAGATTCTCAGGAGGGAATCATGGAGACCATAACTGCCCGGCAATTATTGGAAGAAATCGCTTGGAAAGTGTCCGAAATCAGGGGAAAACAAGAAATTGTGTGTGCAGATGCTGCTGTTCAGACGCCCGAGGGCATATTGTCACAAGGTATTTTTTATTGAATTTTTACAGGATTTT
>JAQGBT010007368.1:0-11088 GCA_034698585.1 Disparrhopalites patrizii
TCTCTTCTTCTCTCTCTCCCTCTCTTTCTCTCTCTTCTTCTCTCTCTCCCTCTCTTTCTCTCTCTTCTTCTCTCTCTCCCTCTCTATCTCTTTCTTCTTCTCTCTCTCCCTCTCTTTCTCTCTCTCTCTTTCCCTATTTCTCTCTCTTTCTCTTTCTGTC
This sequence comes from Disparrhopalites patrizii, assembly GCA_034698585.1. NCBI lineage: Eukaryota > Metazoa > Arthropoda > Collembola > Symphypleona > Sminthuridae > Disparrhopalites > Disparrhopalites patrizii. The sequence continues at coordinate 161 of JAQGBT010007368.1, forward strand.
TCTATTTCTCTCTTTCTTTCTCCCTGCATCCCACTCTCTCTCTCTCTCTCTGTCCCTCTTTTCCCCTTCTCAACAGGGGGGAAATGCACTGCATGTGTCTTATACACATATGTACATACACGGTTTGTGTATGAGCATTCACTCCCAGCACGACCATCACTGCTGATGCTGCTGCTTCCTTCTATTTCCACTTACTACTGCTAACCACCGCAACATATAGAATGCGCCTGAAAACAAGGTAGACTCAAACAAGGAACGAGAGAGAGATTCCGAGAGAAAGAGCTGGAAGGATAGCATAAAAGAGAGAAATACCGGGGGAGAGCGTCAAAGAGAGAAAGAGAGAGAGAGGGAGAGGGAGTAAGGGACAAAATGAAAGGCATAGAGATAATAAGGGAGAAAGACAGGAAGAGAGAGAGAGTAAGGGAGAAATCGAGAATAAGGGAGCCAGAGAGGGAGAGAGAGAGAGAGAGAGAGAGAGAAGAATGTGTGTGCGAATGCGAGCGGTGTGTATGTGTACATAGTTGAAATAAGTACTTGCGTAGGTTATCAATGCAAGGGTATAGGGGTCCATACATATATGTATATGGAGGGTAATATATATATAAAGGGGGGAAGGTTGAAACTTAGTTTGGTTGATAGCGCTCCCCTTACAATATTTATTGTTCCAAATCCAAACCTTTAGGGCGAAGTTACAAAAGCTACCTTCTCTCAATACTGCACTGGCGCCCTTCTGTATCTACATGTACATATATACAGGACCAAGTACATACATTTATACATGCACACACGCAACTTACATAAAATAAGGAGAGAGAGAGAAAGAGTGAGAGAGACTGGCAGAGAGAGAATAAGAGAGAAAGAGTGAGAGAGAGAGTGAGAGAGAGGTAGGGAAAGAGTGAGTGAGGGAGAAAGAGAGAGAGTGAGTGAGGGAGAAAGAGTGAAAGAGAGAGAGAGAGAGAGAGGGTGAGAGAGAGGAAAAGAGTGTGACCCCTCCATTGTATCGATCAGCCAGGGAAAGGGAGTGAAACGGAGTGAGAGAGTTTGCGAGCTAGGACTGGGAGCGTGGTGCGCATGATGTTTTTTCACATTTTACGGTTTTCCTTTCAGCCAAACTTTCAGGGTACCTTCAGTACTCAGACAGACAAGATATATTTCCTTGTCCTCCCCAAAAAACGGGTCTGATACGGGGTGTCCTATTTTGACATCCTCCTCTCTTTTAAGCCTTCACAAATACACGGCGTCTCTCTATACTCTCTCTCTCTCTCTCTCTCTCTCTCTCTTTTGCTCTCTCTCTTTTCTCCGTCTCACACACACCCACTCTCGTCTTCTTCTTTTTTCTTTCTCTTCCTCGTGCTCTCTCTCTCCCTCTTTCTTTCTCTCTCTCTCTCGCTTACTACTCCTCAATATCATTTTTTCACACGGCTCTCTCTCTCCTCCCTGCCTACGACGACTACTACTTACTTACTCAATATTAGCACTATTTACTATCTTTGTTTCTGCAACACTGTATATCTGTACGTAAGTAGGGACACCCGACTACTTACTTAGTACCACTGGAACTTACTACTACCACCATTTACTTCTTGATTCCTTGATTCTTTCCATCTTTTGGTCTCTCTCTCTCTTTCTCTCTCTCACTTTCTCCCTCTTCTTTCACCGTGATAATTAAAGAGAGAGAGAAAGGATACAAGAAGAAGAGGAAAAAAACCATCGCAAGCCTCAACTCTTGTTTCAATCAACACAAAACCCACTTGTAATAGTTGTATAAGTCAAAAAGAGAGAAAAAAAAGGAAAAGTCTGACTGACTCTACCCCCTACAAATCGCGTAGTAGTTTACATTAGTTTTTTTTCTCTTTGAAGAATCAGAAGAAGGAAGAAAGAAAACACTTGTTCCTTTTAACCATTGAGGAGATTCAAAAGAAGAATAACCGGAGAGAGAGTGAGAGTATATAATTGTGTTTTTTTCCAGTCGGTAATTGCTCCTATTAAATACAGACACGTTCCGACGACGACAACAACGGCAACAAGAGGAAATACAAGATAAAAGTAAAATTAGAGAAAGAGCTAGTCAAGAAGAAAGAAAAGAAACAACCTGTCCGCATCTCATCTTCCTCCTTTCGTCCACTTCCTATATATTATAAATAATAATAATAATAGTAATCATTATTTGAAGGTATAGATTTTTTAGGGATTATAAAACAAATACAGGATTTAATGGAATTACATTTTTAGAACAAAAACGACTTTTGATAACAAGTAACAATAACGATCGTTCTAAAACAATAATCAAAAGGATGGACGTTCTTGGTTGAGTAAAAAAAAACAAAAAAAATAAGATCTTCTGTGGGACAGTTTTTTCATTCAAGTGTTTTTGAAAAGGAAGACGAGAGGACGCAACGAACGAACGTCTGAAGAAGGAGAAGAGAAACACAATTAAAAAAAACACAAAGCCTGGTCACAAGCAACGAAATTTTACCGAAAATATATACAACGAAGCCGATTGTGGTCTAGTCAGTAGCAAAACAAAAAGATATTATTATTGTATAAGGAAAGATATATATCTATATAACATATTATACAAATAATTTATTTATTGTAATAATTATTATTGCTACAAAACAAAAACCGGAGAAAAAAAATCGTGTTGTTTTTTACTCGGGAACTCAGTCAGTGATAGCTTCGTCAAGTCGTGCCCTTTTTTTATATAATAATAATTACGTCAAAATAATAAAATTCACACGCACCCACATTCGGACTCTTTGGAACCAAAAAACCAATAGATAGACGCATACAAGCAAAGCAACGAACGCGTCTACATGGTTTTTTTTCTACACAAGGAAATAAGTCAGACAGGACAGTGTGGGAAAAAAGGGACTTTCTACCAGAAGGATAACAAAGACGACAGAAATTTAACTACTCAAAAACATTTGTTCGTACGACGGAAGGACTGATCTGGCCTGGTGGATTGCGCAAAATTCCCGTCATCAAGTCAGTAAAATATTTCCACAACCACCATAGGATTTTTTTCTGGGGACGAACACGGGAGAAGGAACATTGAGTGGATGGAAACGTGTTGAGCCAGAGTGTCTCGCAACCCAGGAAAAGTCTCTCGCCCAGCCCACGGCCCTCCTTCTTCGTGGTGAGTCATTTCCCCTTCACTTTTCTCTTTGCCATTAGCTCAATACTCACTATGTCTATCTCCCTTCGTGAAAAACCCAAATTATCTATGTCTCCATCTTCCCTCATCACTTTCTCTTTCACCCTATCTCCTCGAAAAAACATATATACCTTTCCTCCTTCCACTTTTCCCTCTCTTTTTACTATCTCTCTTTTCTCCCTTTTAAGCACTTTTCCTCTCCTTTCCCCCTCTTTTCCTCTCTATTCCTCTCTTTTCTTCTTTCTCGGCATTTCCCTCTGTCTCTTTTCATCTTTCTCTCTGTCTCTTCCGCTCTTCACTTTCTTGCTTTTAGTCTACTCAATTCTGTCTCTTTGTTGGTCTTTTAACTCTTTTCTCTCTCTCTCTCTCTCTCTCTCTCTTTCCCTCTTTTTTGCTATCTTCATCTTTCCCGCTTTTTGGCTCTCTTCTTCTTTCCCTTTTTTTTGCTCTCTTCCCCTCTTTTCTCTCTATGTCAATCTTTTATCTCTCTTTCTCTCTTTTCCTCTTTTATTTTTCCTCTTTTATCTCTTTTTCCCTCTTTATCGCTGTTTCTCTCTTTTCCTCTTTTCTGTTACTCTTTTATATCTCTTTCCACTTTTATCTCTATGTTACTATTTTATCTCTCTTTCTCTCTTTTTCTCTTTTCCCTCTATGTTACTCTTTTATCTCTCTTTCCCTCTGTTTCGCTGTTTTTCTCTATCCCTCTTTTCTCTATATGTCACTTTGTTTTCTATATGCCACTCGTTTGTCTCTCTCTCTCTTTTCTTTCTACGTGTCTCTCTTTTTGCTCCTTTCTGCTCTTTCCCGTCACATTTCTTCTTTGCCATTATTTCTTTTGCTTCTCTCTTGCTCTCTTTTTCGCTCTTTTCTCACTTTAGGTCTATGTATATACCTCTTTCCTCTCGCTTTATCGCTCTTTTCTTTCTTTTTCTCTCTTTCGGTCTTTCCAATTCTTTCCGTCTTTTCTCACACTCTCTCTTTCAATTTTTTTTCTCTCTCTCTCTCTCTCGTATCATCTTTCTCTTGTCGTTCATGTTCTACTACTCTTCCGCACTTTCATCCACTCTTTCTCTCCTTCCCTCCCTCTCTCTTTTCCCTCTCTCCTTTCCCGCTTTTCATCTCCCCAATCATCCCCATGTCTCTTGAAGGCTCCTCCAACTCCCCCATGCGTCCTCAAAGCCCTCTTTACTTTAATCAACATGCCATTTACTTCATTATTACTCCCACTGCTTGAGCCATATGTAGTATAGCTATACCTACGCATGTACTATAAGGATTGATTGTGAAAGGATTGTGGAATTTCCTCCAAGACAATTTCGCCCCCGCTACTTGCGTCAATTCTGATCTAAAAACTTTGAATAGAAGAAGACGAAGGGATAAGTTTGGAAAGGATTTATTATGGAAGAAGAAGAAAGAAAATAAAAGAAAGGAGGGGAAGGGAAAAGAAGGGGAGGGAGGGTAGGTTAAAGGGTTTTGGTGAAGAAATAGAGCTTTGCACACGTACTAGTGTTGGAGAAGTTTTTTTTTGGAGAGGGGATAAAGTGACGAGAGAGGAGAGAAAGACTGCCGTAAGAAATTATGCCTTCTCGTCATACATACAGAATTCGGGGATTGCAGAGGGAGAGAGAGTTGGAGAGAGGGGAGAGTTGGTGGTAGTGAGAGAGAGAGAGAGAGAGAGAGAGGGAGAGGGAGAGAGGGAAGAGTGAGGGCTGGGAAGAGTGCTGTGTGCTGCAGCAGACTAAACAGGTGTCCGTAGTACACGTGCAGTGTGTGCCTTTCCTTTATTTGTGTGAGCAGCCTGCTGCTCCTACTGCCACTCTCCCTATAACTGCATGCTGCCCAGCCAGGGAGAGCAGGAGTGGTGTAGGCAGTGCATTCTGATAGCGCGGGGCTCTACATAGTCTCGCCTCCAACCATCTCAATGTCTCTCCCTATGAACGGCTCACAGAAGAGCTCTGCAGTAGTAATGGGTGGCTTCGCTTTCTATCTCATCACTACAGCCATACTCTACGGCTTCCTACGGACACTGTGAGGAGCTTCCTATATATAATTCCAGGCACGAGAACCTTCATACTTTTACTTGTTGTAGTATTTTTTTAGAGCCAACAAGAGACGATGTACTCGCTTTTTATTGAACACGTCAAATACAAAGAAGGAAATTGGCTGCGTATCTCTCTCTCTCTCTCTCTTCATTCCTTTGTCTCTTACTTCCTTTCTCTCTCTTTTCTTCTCTCTCTTCATTCCTTTGTCTCTTACTTCCTTTCTCTCTCTTCATATATCTTTAACCATCTGTCTCTCTCTTTCTTCCTCTCTTTCTCTCTCTCATTCTTTATCCCTCTTTATTTATCTATCTCTTTCTTGCTTTTTCCTTTCTTTTTGTCTTTTTACTTTCTTTCTCTCTCTTCCTTTCTTTCTCCCTTCCTGTCTTTCTCAATATTCATTTCTCTCGCTCTCTCGTTCAACCTCGCTTTCTCTGTTCCTTTCGCCGTTACTCTGTTCATGTCTTTCCCTTAATTTTTCTCTCTCTTTGGTTCATTTCTTGTCTCTCGCTCTCTCTCTCTCTTTCTTCCGTTCTTTCTTTCTCTCTTTCTTTTAATTTCTCTATCTCTCTCCGTCTTCCTTCATGTCTCTCTGTGCTTCCTGGTCCGTCCGTCTCTCTCTCTCTTTCTTCCAATCTTTTTTTCTCGCTTCTGTTGCTTTTTCCTCCCGTCTTCTTGTCTGTTACATTAAATCGTTCTATCTTTCTTTCTCTCCTTCCATGCCTTCATTCCCTATTCATTTTGTACACCCCAGAGTCCCGGTAATAAGACGATCTGAATAATCGGAATTGTGGGGAGAGCTCACGGACGTCATCAAGTAACACGGCAGACGGTGCTATTCTAATACATGACTATACATACATACGAGCTTGTAACATGCACATAATCCTCTTTGTTTTGTTATTTGAAGGAAGCTTTATCAAATTTTACAGCCATCATTTCAACCACGTAAAATTCAAAGGGTGTTTGATATTAATTTTGATTCTTGGCTATCCAATACAAAAAGGAAGAATTTATTTTATGTTAAATTCGTCTAATAATAATTGGGGGAGAGTGAAGCCATTTGCATTCGGCTTATGGTTAAATGTCCCTCCGCCTTGATTATTTGATGACGTCAAGTTGCGTAAACTCACCTTTTGAATATCCCCATTGAGATTGTCTGTGTATGACCTTTTCCTATACGAATTTATACAGAGTCCTATACTTTCCTCACCATCTCACTATCCTTAATAACTATACATCTCCGAAAGTCCGTGCATATGCATTGACGTAGTTGAATCTTATAGGATCTCTCTCTTACCATTTTCCTTGGGGTTGGCGGTGCACTTAATAACATTTAAGGAAGGTTGACAGGTCACGGGAATATCCACTGGGGACATGAAATTCTACATATATACTTATGTATACGTACTCTGATTATATGCGTACATGTGTTGGCGCATAAGAGAGTGCGTTCGGGGTAGAGGGAGAGAGAGGGAAAAAGAGCGAGAGAGCGAAAGAGAGAGAGAGAAGAGGTAGTATTCGTGGAATATCCACAAGTGACTCCTGAAAGCGTTCTGTAGTACTGGGGGAGTACAAGGGGAAGGAGCCGAGAGGCAACCACCACCATATTACTACAAAAGACTCCAACCACCACGATGCAGCAACGCAACAGTAGTCCGTCCTCTTCCCTCGAAAACCCGGGCAAAGAGAGAAGGAAATGCGAGAGAGGGAGAGTGAGGGCGAGAGAGAGAGAGAGAGAGAGAGTGGATATATTTTTGGAGGGGGCGCTCTTTCTCAATTTACATGAGTGAGTGCGGAAAAAGTTGTCTGTGTATAGGATTAGATAATAATGAGGCTCTTGTTGTCAGGGGCCTGTTGTCCTGCCTTGTGTTCCTCTTGTTGCTGATGTCATTCTAATTTCAAGAAGACGTGCAAAGAAAAGAGTATAGGAGAGCCAGATGCTCCCTTGTATTCTCCTGTCCTCCTCCTCCTCCTGTCCTCAAGAGAGAGAGAGAGAATTCTAGCCGATGGAGGAAGAGAGAGACGAAGGAACAGAGAGCGACAGAGGAATATAGAGAGAACAACAGAGTAAGAGAGAGAGCGTCAGAGTAAGATAGAAAGGGACAAGGAAGAAAGAGAGAGAGCAGCAGAAAAGGGTGAGATGCTGACAGAGAAAGCGGCAGAGACAGAGAGAGAGCCACAGAGAAAGAGAGAGAAAGAGGAAGAGGAAGAGAGAAAGAGTAAGAGAGATAGGAAGATACAGAGCAACATAGGAAGCCAGAGAGAGCAACAGAGAAAGAGAGAGATACGGAAAAGAGCCATGGAGAAAAAAATGAGAGAGAGAGCGGCTGAGAAATATGTAGTGACAGAGAAAGAGAGAAAGCAGCAAAGAGAGAGAGTCGGTGACAGAGAAAGCGACAGAAACAAAGAGAAGTGAGCAACAGAGGTGGAGAGAGAGCGCCAGGGGAAGATGAAGAGCAGCAGAGTAAGCCAGAGAGAGAGCAATGGAAAAAGAGAGAGCGAGAGCAAGAAAGCAACAATGCAGAGAAAGAGAGAGAGCGAGAGCAACAAAAGAGAGAGAGAGAGAGTACGACAGGGAAAGAGAGAGCGCGACAGAGCAAGAGTGAGCGAGGGAAAATAGAGAAAGAGAAACAAGAGAGAGAGCATCAGAAGAGAGAGAGAGAGTGAAAGAGAAACAAGAGAGAGCATCAGAAGAGAGAGAGAGAGTGAAAGAGAAACAAGAGAGAGAGCATCAGAAGAGAGAGAGAGAGTGAAAGAGAAACAAGAGAGAGAGGGTGAGAGAGAAAGAAAGAGAGAGCGACAGAGGAAGAAAGAGAGAGCGGTGGAGAAAGAGAGAGCGACAGAGGAAGAGAGATACGAGGAAGTACGGTAAAGATTTCCGGGGAGACGACGGAGATAATAATGAGTTGTAGGTAGTGGTGGGATTGGTGTGGTTGGGTCGCACAGGGTAGTACTTGTGGTCCTTACACACGGCAGAAATTAATTTTCCTTCCTGTTGCATATTAATGAAAGCAAGAGTTGCCCAATTACTCAACTTTGTTTTCTCTCACTCCGTCGCATCTTTTGTGGGATTTCTCATTCACTCTCAATCAACTCTCTCTCTCTGTCTCTGGCATTCCAACAAGAAGAGACAAAGACAGGGAGACAAGGGGAGGCTGTGCGTGTGTCTGATTCCTTCCTGGAATCATTCATCATTATAATCTCGCCCACACACACACACACGACTTTCACAAACATGGAGGTAAAGACTTGCTCTTCTGGTACTACCAGCACATGTGGAGTCATTTACCCCGAAAAACTTGTCCCCATGCAAACGTTGCATGTGGAGAGATTTGACTGGAGGAGACAATTGAGGGGAAATTATTATGTTGATATAGTTATTAGTAATTTTAAATTGGAGCGGTGGCAGACCTCGTTTTTTTTCGTATTAAACATGGATCTTGTACAGATTCAAGCAGTCAGTCAGAGGGAATTTGGAGGGGCTGAGAGGTGCTTTGGAGCTGAGTTTTGATTAGTCAGTTTGGGAGGTAACTTGTACATGGAGAGCTTTTCCTGGTCCTCAGACAGCGCCAGAGGGATGGAAAGAGCAAGGGACAAAATGGATTTGAGTTCATCAAAATGATAAGACTTTCCTCCTGTCTCCTCCTATGGATGCGTAGGGAATCTCATTTATTAGCACGAACCAGTAGATGAAAAGTTGTCCGTGTCAGCCTGAACGCATGGTCTGCTTCCAAAGGCTTCTCTGCATCTCTCTCTGTCTCGCTCTCTCTCTTTCTCTCTCTGTCTCTTTCTCTCTGTCTCGCTCTCTCTCTTTCTCTCTCTGTCTCACTCTCTCTCTCTCTTTCTCTCTGTCTCGCACTCTCTCTCTCTTTCTCAGTCTCTCTCTTCTTTCATACTCCTGATGTATGGACATCGAACAAAAAAAATGTTCTAAAAAACTCCTGCAAGGCTTCATTGATCTCTCCTCCGTCTACAGTGGCTTTACTATTCAGAAAAATTCTCTCTCTGTAGTCCCTCTTCCCATTTTGCTCTTTCTCTCTCTTTCTCTTTTGGTATCCTACAATTTTTTTCCCCTGTGAACACACACAACTTATTGTTCCAGTTATTACAAGTCAACTCTTCATTGTCTCTTTCTGTCTCTCCATCCTTCTCTCTCTCTCTCTCTCTCTCTGAAGCTTGACATTTTCTCCCCGTAGAAGTATTATCAGTATTAACAACGACAGCACATGTCTCCGTGTATCACTTTTAGCCCGAGCATGTCGGACTGATGACATATACGGACGTCCCTTATATGGTCCTTTTTTGCTACATTCGACCTATACAAGTACATACGTCGTATGTTGATATTATAAGGGAAAGTTTTGACAGGAGTAGAAATCCTGGAAAAACTCACCTCCGGTTTTGATCATTCGTCCGAGAGGTCTTGTGACATTTATCCAGAAATTGCTGCCAGCTTTAGAAACCAGTGCTGATTTTCTTTTCCCCACATCCTCTCTTTTGGGCTATAGGCACCCCCCCCCCCAGAAATCCAGTCTCAAAGGAGGTTAAATGGTATTTTAAAAAAACAAAAAAAAATCCTGTTTTTTATCATGATAGGACTACTGAAAAAAGAGGATTGGATAGAGAGTTGAGAGCACATATGTGTGTAAAAGTAAGCATTCTTGATTGATACAAGCATTTGAGTTCCTGGAACTGAAAGAGGAAAAGTGAGTGAGCGCTGTGAATGCAACAGCTGGAGACTCCAGAGCATTCACTGGACGCAATCATTCCCATATGAAAAGCATAGGAGGTTAGGCTCTGTGTGTGGGTGACTTAACTCATTAGAATATATAGTTGAGGGTGGAAAATGGGGAAAAGCTCCAGGGCTTGAACGGGAAAGCTCCTGTATGTACACATATATATACTACTCCACCAAATAAATTAAAAAGGGGTGCTTTTTGCGGAGAATAAGAGAGACCTCACTGGCTCTCCAAAACAATTCAAATCCACACATTTGCACACGTACGGTTTTTACATGATTTAGCATGTGCCTATCACAAATTGCTTTTAACAGCCCATTAGTTGGAAATTAGGTCAGAGCCAAATCCTCTCAACTCTCGACCCTTTTTCCCCCCTCCCCCATTCGCATGTGTCCCTGCATATATTCTCAGCGTTCCCTTCTAATCTTTTTTTCCTTTCATCCAAAGTATTCCCAGGAATCCTGGCATTTTTACTCGGTGTAAAAAGGCTTAAAAGAGGAAATCATTGCTATTATTGTCAGACCCAGCAGCGTGGACAGTAATGGAAGATGATCAGGGAAGACACTAGGCGACGGAGAGGGGGAGAGATACACAAAGAGAGAGAATGTCAGAGAAAGCGGGAGATAGGGAGGGCATTACCGTAAGGGAGAGAGAGACAAGACAGAGAAGAGAGAGAGAGAAGAGAGAGAGAAGAGAGAGAGAAGAGAGAGAGAAGAGAGGGAGAGAAATGAAAGAGAGAGAAAGAGAAATAAAAGAGAGAGAAAAGAGAAAGAGAAATAAAAGAGAGAAAAGAGAAAGAGAAATAAAAGAGAGAGCAAGAGAGAGAAGAGAGAGAGAGAAGAGAGAGAAGTAAGAGAAGAGAGAGAGAAGAGAGGGAGAAATAAAAGAGAGCGAAAGAGAGAAGAGAGAGAAAAGAGAAAGAGAAATAAAAAAGAGAGAAAGAGAAGAGAGAAAGAGAAATAAAAGAGAGAGAAAGAGCGAGAGAGAGAA
>JAQGBT010007369.1:0-11087 GCA_034698585.1 Disparrhopalites patrizii
AACAAGTCTCTTTATAACAACATTTCTCTGTACAAACATTATTTTTCCAGCCCTTCCTACATGTAAGGTGCATATTAATTACTCTATATAACAAAATTTCCCTGTAACAATATTTTTTGCCCTTCCCTTCGGAGTTGTTGTATAAAGACTCCACTGCATAACAGTACAATTTGCTGTGCAGATCGGGTGCTGTTATAGTGAGAGTCGACTGTACCAATTAATAATTAAGTACATATATGGCTAATTCCTCATGAATTGCTCTGGAAATGACAAACCACGCTGGAGAAGTTGGTTGTAGAAAGGCAAAACTGTCCTAGCCAAGCATGACGCTTGTTGCGCACGAGTATCGGGAAGGCCTTTAAGCCCGGCTCAATAAGCAAGCCCATCCAGCCCAGCGTTTGCTCCAGCCAAAAGGAGTTGGAGCCCCATAAACCGTCGTTGGCGCCACAATCCACGTAGAAGCTATCGGATGTGTTGCCCTGGAAAAAGTTGGAGACAAAATGAAATTACTAAACCGGATTTTCGCTCTTCAGTTGAACAGTAAACTTTTGAATGTCTTTTGGAAATTATACGTACAAACATTGCCAGAAGTGGTGCCAGGACCTGGATCTGACCGTTTGAAGGGTTTCTAAACATTTTGCGCCGTGGGACTTTGGATCCGCTAGGGGGCGGTATTAGGTTGCGTCTATTTTCAAATGCTTAGTTTAACTCTTTACTCTTGCTACTTTCTAATTTACGAGCGTGCGTGCATTTGCACGCTATAATCGTACATGTTCCTATTTCTTGGGGAAAAACGCTCACCTTATCTCGTGAATGACTATGGGATCATCCATTCCAAGGTGCTTGAATCCTTCATCGGTAATGGTAATGCTTGCATGGAACACAGAATTCTTGAGAGTAGTTTTGTACATGAAAACTGAGCATATAAATACCGCACTGCCCATCAAAAATAAAAAGGCGGTTTTTTGGTTCATTTTGTTTTTTTTTTCCTGACAATTATACGTATACAAGTTATATATTTTGATGTCAGCGCCTGCTGCAAATACTCCTTCCTTTATACGTCGTGTTTGTACATGTATGTACATAAACTGTATGTTGTATGTGTATAAACTGTGTAGAGCAGGAGTTGGATTTCACCAAGATGCTCCTCGACTTCATGCGCTGTCCAATGACTTAATCGACTCCATACATCGACTGCTGGTTATCAATTGAATTAAACAAACACTGAAGGAATAACCAACAAATGTCCACGATTCCACGGTTCCATTTCCATGTCGGTTCCATGTTCTTCCAAAAACATTTCACTTTTCATTGCCAAGCCTTTTGATTTATGATCAATTGACCATCACCAAAAAAATCGCGCAATTATTTGTGTCTTGTGTCGATATTCTCGATATCTCCGGAATATCTGGCACTGACTACTTGACTGTCCCGTCACTTCGAAGGATTGACTCCCGTGAGTCCCGTCCTACTCCTACTGTCCTACTCCTGGCGTCCTGGCTCCTGGTTCAGACGGTTTGATTCATTTTAAGTATTACATAATATACATACATATGTATGTATATTATATTGTATGACACGATACACGATACATTACCATTTACACTTATACACACACTGTTGCACAATAGGTCAGAGCAGAACACGAGAAGCATTTTGTTTTACATTTAATTAGTAATCTTATTTATATATAAATATTGTACAGATAAGGTGAAGGTGACTGAGTGACTAACGCTTTCAATTTCATTGTAAAAAGCATTTAAAAAAATTGAAAGAGAATTCGACTGAAACGTTTTTGAAATTGAAAGAGGGAATTCGACAGAAAGGAAGATGGTCGCGCTTCGCGAACAAATCTCATTTGTTTGTTGGCGAGTTGCAATTGCCAGTTGCAGTTGCAAGGGAACTTCTATTCTTTACAGCCTGTATATTATTTTTTATATTGTTTCTCTCCATTGCGGACAGCTTCAGCTGACACGATTTATGTTATACTATATTATGATTATTGATTATTATGTTACATATGTATGATATACATATTTTCATATACATAAATTAAGTGCAAATCTATTTTCTTTGATTTTATACGTCGATTTCTTTCTACCTTGGTTTTGTGTATCGATTATCGAGTGTCTATTATAGTCTATACTCGCTCTTTCTCTCTTGGATTAGCTTTGTGATGTTCTTCTATAATAATATCTGGATTTTCAGATCAAGTACACGCCTACCGTTTTCTCCATAGCGGCTGTATGTAGACTTGAAATTTCTGCTGCACGCCGAGTGGACCTTAATTCGTGCGTAAAACGGAAACGGAAATAATCACTTTCTAGATTACCAATTAGCACTTACTGAAAATTATCAAAAAGAACCTTAAAATGGCTATATGTTGCGAATTCCTTCTTTCTTCGTTCGGGATGAAGAAAAAAGACGAAAAAGCAGAAAGATAGATTGGAACAATGAATTATGTAATGGGGGAAGAAATAGGAGAAAAGGAATAAATAAATAAATAAATATGTAAGGCGGCTACTCAGGGAAAGGGAAAAACAAGGACAAGGCCAAAAAGAAGCTGCAATAGAACGAGGAGTGTGAAACTATGGAATTATTTATGTAAAATAATATGCACAAACACGGCACGGGAACAAAGTAAATACAGATAAACAATTATAAGGGACATATACGAGTGGAATACTTGTATTTAAATCTTTTTTATTAAAAAGACGAGATAAAGCTTTTTCAGTTTGTATGTTTTCTTGCAGAGCCAATTCATACCGGGGACTTACATTATGCATAAACTCTTTGATTGATTTCTTGGGATTTTACAGGATGTTCCCCGTGGCTGCGGTCGAGTCCAAAATTAACTAAAATAGCAGATATTAGGCTACTTTGTGCTAAATTTTATTGTAAATCTATAGTCGAAAGGGCACACAGGGCACACACCTATCTTACTATACATATATACATATCGATTCGACGAGAATTGGCGTAGAGTTTAGTAAACATATACATAGTTATATGTATACAGTATACAGTATGCTCTCGCTATAGAAGCACTCAAGCGAAGGGCAAAAATGGCTGTTATATGGAATATTTAATATGTATGTACTTCACATGTACATACGAAGGGCGGAAACAACGTTGTTATATGTACATATATAAATGTTGTTACAAAGAGACTTGTTATAGAGAGATAACACTGTACGAAGGGCTGAAACATAAAGTTGTTATAAGGAGAGTTCACTGTAGTATTTACTGTTTTTCGAACTTTTCGCGGAAAAGCATCACTGGTGAAATTCTTGAATCGAGATTTAGGATGGAATATTTGTAACTATAGATAATGCATGTGTGATGACTTAATGATGCGAGGTAAAAACGTGTCGAAAGAATAATAAATAATGTATGCATTATCCTGACTTATAATACTTATGTTATAGTGCATGCCGATTGAAACCAGAATAATTCCTTGTCCTTGTTGCTACTCGAAACACGGCGTATGTAGTCAATAATATTATTAAAAATTCATTTATGCATGTATGTATTTGTTTGTACTGTACACGTTTGAATGACATATCGCAAAGACCAGTGTAAAACCAGACTGGGTCGACTTTCCAAGAATGAAGGTGGGTGGTTTCATATGTAAATTTTTGCCATACAGTAGACTCTCTCTATAACAACTCCCCTTATAACAAATTTTTCTCTATAATCAATTTATTTTTCAGCCCTTCGTATATGTAATGTACATTTAAAATGTTCCATATAACAACTTTTTTATATACAGTAGACTCTCTCTATAACAACTCCCCTTATAACAACTTTTTCTCTTGAATCAATTTATTTTTCAGCCCTTCGTATATGTAATGTACATTTAAAATGTTCCATATAACAACTTTTCCATATAACAAGTATTTTTTCGCTTCCCTTCAGGGTTGTTATAGCGAGAGTCCGCTGTAACAAGTATTTTTTCGCTTCCCTTCAGGGTTGTTATAGCGAGAGTCCACTGTATTATAAACAGTAGGGAATAATTTTTTTTATCAGATTGATATGCGAACATTATGCATATTATTACATTAGTAAGGCGAACATATATGCATTGACGTTGTATGCAAGAGTAACTTGCCATCACCGTTCAAATCAACTCCATTTTTATTCATTGAGACAACAGCCAAATTTGTCGTTTAGGCTGCCGGTGAAAACGCGAACAATCAAAAACATACCAAGCCATTTATGCAAAGCAAATTTCTATCCAGTAGGAAACCACAGCCATTAAAAAGCCGCCCAACGACGCTAAAAATATGAAGCGTAATCCACCCTTGAAAGATCCAGCAGGCGCCTGAATTTCTTCCTCCACGATTGCGTTCTGGAGGAGAGGCGATTTACGAAAGCGGATGTAATCCCAATCCAACCAAAGTGCATACAAGCCTGAACTGACGACCCGCTTTAGACGATTGGGTATGTGGTCGAATTTATGATGTAAGCCGCCAGTGACATAAAAATAGGTATTCGTCACCATAAAATCGTCTCGGACGTGGCGGTTGTTCCCCAGTTTCACTTGAGGAAATCTCCGTCTCAAATATCTCCAGGATGGCTCAAAGGATTCCATCTTGGAAACGATTACATATTTGGTGGTATTGGCATACATTTCGAAGATGATCTCTATCGCGTCCAAGCAAAATACAAATGTATTTCGATGTATGCGTAAAAACATCGTTTTTTCCTTCTCCAATGATATATCCTTTAACTGCTCTATGTCCCAATACATTGACCAAACGCGCGACACGAACAAGCAGTCCAAGTTAAAATACGCGCTTTCAGAACAGAAACCGGATTCCCTGATGTTACTCTGAACGCATTTGGGTGATGAAATCAGAAGAAAATACCGGAAATCCTCTTCCTCCGAAAACTGTCTCAGGGACGTCCATTTCGTGACGATCGTCCCGGGTAACGTCGACTCGGAATTGAGACAACTTTTGTAGAACATGGGAATAGCCAGCACAATTAGGAGCCACAATCCATATAGAAATTTGTGCCTCCTACAAACCACGAAGCTGTCCTGGCGGAGTTCCATGCAATGTCCTTGTTCCATCAAAATGCCGAGGAATTCCACGCATTTATTGCCGTAGACCCAAGCAGACGATTTGTTTGGTAAGAAACACGCTGTCATGGAGCAAATCAGGAACATCCCAAAAATTGCGTCCCACATCGACGACGACCAAAATTCGAAAAAAAATCCCCACGTCTCAGCCTTTTCCCGCGTTCCATCCGGCGTCATGAATACGTACCTCGGCGTAGTTGCTAACGTAATCCTTTGGTAGATTCCCCTGTGTATGCTCGTATACTCTAACCTCCCATGAAAAAATATCTTTTCAGGATAAGCAGGAAAATTTGACATGAGTTTGCACGCGGATGTGTTCGTGGAGCTGGCAATAAAGAAATTATACATGGCTGTGTGCACACGACCCACTGATTTTCTGCTGAAAGGATTGCACGAGACTGAGTGATCGCCGCACATTTGTACAGCATCCAAAGAAGATAAATTCTCCTGATCCCATACGATGATATCCCGGCCGTCGTTAGTGGCTCTGATATACGTTTCGTCCATCGCATTCGTACATTCGCCGTCGTGAGCGTTGCCACAGTGGTAGGGAAAATAATAAAATGTAACTGTAGACTTATTCACTGTGTAGAATGGACTCTGAGCCAAGCAGTACCAGCAAATGAACCAACCAGTGATCGTTTGTTGCGTCTGCGCCCCTGTGAA
Organism: Disparrhopalites patrizii; assembly: GCA_034698585.1. Taxonomy (NCBI): domain Eukaryota; kingdom Metazoa; phylum Arthropoda; class Collembola; order Symphypleona; family Sminthuridae; genus Disparrhopalites; species Disparrhopalites patrizii. The sequence continues at coordinate 5,753 of JAQGBT010007369.1, forward strand.
CAAAACCAGGTAAACTGGAGGCATCCGAGGACTCACAAAGAGAAGGGACAACGAAGCGATGTCCTTGAATTCCAGATCACGAATTTGAGATGAAATGACGAAATAAAAATATACTGGATGTATTCCATGACAAGTGTAGAAAGCACGCCGTGATTTCCGAAGCTGAATAACATTGGAATCTGTGTATTCCAGAATGATGATGAATTGCAAGCATTTACGGGAATGTCGCGCGCGTGAGAGTTCCTTCCTGCAACGTTTCCTTTTAGATTCAGCCAAGCGTAAAGCAAATGGCGACTCAGGATTTCGAAGGCCATTTCCAGGGTCAAGCTTCACGATATGCTTGTAACATGCGGACTATCTGGCCTTATTATTGATGTCAGGGGAAATTCGGCTGGCGACTTTGAGGCTATCACTCCCTGAATATTTTTTGTGTTACACTTTACTACTGTAATCACAACTGTAAGGCAGTATGCGTACACTAACTCCATTTTGGTGATGTCTCTATATTTTTTTTTGCTTGCCACTTTACTATAGTATTACGTAATAAGTAATACGATGCATAAGTAATTAAATGTAACGACTGAAAGATTCTTCGACACTGGAGCCGTGGGCTTTCTAATCAAAATGCCACTGAGTTGATGAGGTCGCCTATAGTGTCTGAAGGATTTCAAAAATGCATAAAACTAAGATACTGGATGCGACTGCGTAAAAAATTCATTACACAACTATTTGCACTTTTCTACACTATTTCATGCATTCAAAATACTCTCAAAGTGCGTAAACAGTATATAGTTTTTTGATGATATTTACATGTATATTTAACTATTAAATAGGAACGAGCGTAAAAAAGGGAGTGGAACTGCTCTGAAAGAAAATAAGACAAACACACTCAATTCATTTATTGTACATACAACACATCTATCAAAACGGTAAACAAAAACAGTCGTAGCAAAGAGCCTACTTTAAAAAGACCTGGGATGTTGAGCCTAAAAGAGGAACACATTTGATATACAGTGGAGTCTCTCTATAGCATTTCTCTGTAACAACATTAATTTTCCAGCGCCGCGTACATATAAGGTGCAGATTTAATATCCCATATATAACAACTTTTCTCTGTAGCAATATATGTCGCTCTTCCCTTCAGAGTTGTTATACAGAGACTCCATTGTACAGCCGACTCTCGCTATAACAGCACCCTATAAAGCATCAAATTTCGCTTGTTGTAGCTAAAAACTGCTATAGAGAACAGACAGTTCTATGTTAACAAATGGAGAAAGTTTTTGAGGGGAGCATTTTTTGCTGCTGTTATAACGAGAGTACTGTTATACAGGGAAATGTTATAAAGAGAGTCGACCGTATATGCAAACATGTTCCCTTTACTTATGAAAGAAAGAGGTTATTATGAAATATTTGTATTATAAATATAATACATATTCGAGTACAGTCGACTCTCGCTATAACAGCACCCTATAAAGCATCAAATTTCACTTGTTATAGCGAAAAACTGTTATAGATAACAGACATTTCTATGTTAGCAATTGGAGAAAGTTTTTGAGTGGAGCAATAGTTGCTGCTGCTATAGCGAGAGTACTGTTATAACGGGGACTGTTATAGAGAGAGTCGACTGTATATGAGAAAATAACCGCATGAAGCCGTTCGTATACTAACACACGAATACGCCGCCATGCATAACCCGGGCAGAAGTGTGTGACAAAAAACGCAAATAATCTCAAGTATACATAGAGATAAAATGTGCCATCTGACTGATACGCAAAATTCCCTTTTAGATGATAAATTCACGTTTTTATGCAAAGTTGTCTTGTCATTATGATTCAAATCAACTCCATTTTTCTTTATTGAGAGATTGAGACAACAGCAAAATTGATTATTTAGGCCGCCGGTGAGATCAAAATATTTGTTTGTGAAATTAATGAACCATTACAATTAAACACTTATATACGCATGCACAAGCGTACGTATATACATAGGTATGTATACTCGTAATAGGTAAAACCAAGAATTATGAATTAAATTTGTTTCTGGAGCAATGGTTTAAACAAGAACAATCAAGACCAGGCCAAGATTAAAGCGTAGCCATTTCTCCAAAGCAAATTTCTATCCAGAAGGAAACTACTGCCATTAGCACTCCGCCGAAAGCCGCTAAAAATATGAAGCGTAAGCCACCCCTGAAAGATCCAGCAGCCTTCTGAATTTCTTCCTCCGCAATTGCCTTGTCGAGGATGGTAGACTTACGAAAGCGTATGTAATCCCAATCCAACCAAAGGGCGTCGATTCGGATTCGACGCAACTTTTATAGTACACAGAAAGCGTCAACACAGCAAAGAGCCATAGCCCATATACAAATTTGTGCCTCCATGCAACCGCGAAGTTGTCCTGCCCAAGTTCCATGCAACGTCCCTGTTCCATCCAAATTCCCAACAAATACACGCATTTCGCACCGTATTTCCAAGCCGAAATTTCATCTCCGGTGAACGGGGTTAACATGGAACAAATGACCAACATCCCAAAAATTGCGCCCCAAACGGACGGCGACGAAACACTCAGGAAAATCCCAAGGTTTCACTTCGCTCGCGCGTTCCGTCCGGCGTCATCAACATCATCGTCATCCTCTGTGTAGTCTATGACAATATTGAAAGGAAGTGCAAAAAATATTGTTCCTGGGAAATGTTATTATATAGAACATTGAAAATGTTCCTTTCATGTATAAGGAAGGGAGGACAAAATAATGTTGGGAAAGAGAAATATTGTTATAAAGGGACTTATTATAGAGACGTCTTTGTATTCACATTTAGAGTGTTTGTGTCAAGAAAGTATATGTATACAAAACGTTTTCTGCACGGTGCTGCATTAAAATTCTGTTGACGTATTAAAAACGAAAATAAGCGTGACTGACTCATCAAAGCATCATTTATTTTCCTGTCTCCATTCTTGCATTACAGTCGAACCTCTCTATAACGGGCTCTCTTATAACGGTTTTCTCTTTATACCGGTGGCTGCAAACGCTTCCCTCAAAAACTTTCTCCAATTGTTTACAGTCGACTCTATCTATAACAGTCCCCTGTATAACAGTATTCTCGTTATAACAGCAGCAAAAAATGCTCCCCTCAAAAACTTTCTCCATTTGTTAAAATAGAAATGTGTGTTCTCTATAACAGTTTTTCGCTATAGCATGCGAAATTTGATGCTTTATATTGTGCTGTTATAGCGAGAGTCGACTGTACATAGAAATTTCTGTTCTCTATATAACGGTTTTTCGTTATAACGGGGAAAATATGTTGATTTAGGAGGAACCGTTATAGAGAGATTCCACTGTACTTTATTGTGGTACGTAAGTGTATTGTGGACATTTCATCAATACAGTGGAGACTCTCTATAGCAACACTGAAGTGAAGAGGAAAAAATAGTGTTACTTGGAAATGTTACGTATATACAGAACGTAAAATATTTACCTTATACACATGTACGAAGGGCGGGAAAAATAATGTTATACAGAAATGTTGTTATAAAACGACTTGTTACAGAGAGACTCCACTGTGTACATAGTAAACAATGTGAGTTCAAATGATTGCAAAAAGGATGAAAACGAACACATCAGAATGCGCTTCCTAATGTACATACAATGGTAGCATAAGTGATCAACGAGGAGTGTCAAAACACATCAATCAGACAGCAAAAATATGGGACTGAAGCATAATTAGATGAGAATAAATATTGGTAATAAATTTTATATGAATGTAAGTCTTCGAAATAATGGACCAGTTGGTTACAAATGCCTCTTGTGGAAACTGTGCCCGTCCTTTGGGCTTAAATCCCACTTGTTGTGGCAATTTTTAATAAACATGTATGTATACGTTTTTGCTACTGGAACTAAATATACGCGTAATTATATATAAAATACATTCGAACGTAGCATGTTTTACTAGCAGTAAAAATTTATTGCACATTTATTACACGGCTTTTTTTTTAGTAGTTGGAAATAACCATTTCACAAGCACACAATCCTTGTTTTACGTATGTGTGTACATATATGTATAATAAATACGTGAATAGATTCTTCCGTTCCATTTTATATATGTATATACATGTTTATTTTTCGTTGCAAATATATAGTGGCACGTGTAGGTACCGGAAAATACCTAATATAATACCTACACTATAAATATTTATATGCATCAATATGTGCTATATAGCAATATGCCTATCAGACAAGTACAGCGTAATGAGTGCAATTATCCCATGGACTCTCTCTATAACAACTCTCCTTATAGCAACATTTTCTCTGTAACAATTTTATGTTTGAGCCCCTTGTATGTGTGATGTATACGAATTATTAAATGTTCCATACAATTACTTTGCAATATAACAACCATTTTTGTCCTTCTCTTCTGGGTTGTTATAGCGAGAGCTCACTGTATAATGGATAAAAATTAGTTACCACTATCAATAACGCTGCACTTGAAGAGATTCCAGATTTGTTTTATTCCGTACATAATTTCCTGCATTACTGCATTTCCTGCAAGGAGGATACCCGAAATATTTAGTTTTCTCTGAAACTATTAGCCGTAAATGTTATCACTTTGTAATTAACGCCAAATAATTTTCCATAACACGCCGTGTCGGAAAATATGTGTATGGTTACTCTTTAAGACAAAATAACAAATGATTTCTCCAATGGTAAATATCACCCCACACAACAGACTCTTTTGTGAAGTACATACATATATATATATGTACCATGTACGAGTGCATCTTCTTTCTCTGCAAACCCCTGAAGGTGAGGAGATGGGCAATAGCTTTCAGCTTGGGCGTGTTATTTCTGATAATCTCTTTTTTTTTGCCTCACAGACCGCGACGAATATTTTTCATCATCATGTAAAAACAGTTTAATTATATCAGTTGATTCTGTAGTACGTTAAAGGTCAAAATGTTTACAACTTTACCCGCACTATAGACTTACTACAAATGTTGACATATGGTCAATAAAGTGTTCCATAAAACAATTCCTGCATCCATAGAGCATAAACATGCGCATATGGACACGTTTTGAGAATCCAGCTACAAACACCAATAGGCTTTCATTTTTATTTTCGGAATTTTAATTGCGGCTTTAGACCGACTTTATTGTTTATGCAACGAAGCTGTAATATTTCCGACGCATTTTCTCTTTGTTTTATTTTAACTGTTTCACCATCGTGCATTCAATCGTATTTGCAACGGATCGTTGGTATATACGTACTTACATAAATACAACGCGTCTGTGATAATTTTTGTTGCAAATTTGTATATATAGCTTATGAGTATATTTTAATATATA
>JAQGBT010007370.1:0-11085 GCA_034698585.1 Disparrhopalites patrizii
GCTCCTTTCGAGGCCCAGACCCTTTACACTCGTAGCCAAGCGGGTACCATCTGTCCAACACTTTCCATTATATATATCCTACAAGATTTAGGCATTTACACTTTCTAAGAATTTAATCACAAAAATGCAATTGTATTTAATATTAAAAACAAAATCCAAATTACAATGTATTTTAGCAGCTCGTAATGCATTTAAGTACGTTTAATTTAAGCATATGTTTGCATTTAATTACAAAACACAAATAATTTTAATTGAAATGTGTACCATATGCGTTCATTCGTATTTCAGAGTCAGCAATTTCGAATGCAAAGTATTATGGCCATCTCTTGAATCCGAAACAATAACTTTTAATAAAAACCGGGAAATGTGTTTGAATAGGTTGATATATTCAGCTCGACCGACGCGACGATTTCCAAAGCGGTATTTGATTAATTTATGAAGCTGTGAAAAAACAAAAATAATTACCTTCAGATAACTAGGATGGACGGGTGATAGCGTGGGCCCACGAACTTCCGCATCCGGCACTTGTCACAAAAACGATCCTTCTCCAACATAAATAATTGAAACCACATGCTCGTCCACTTGTCCAGCACCAAATGGACGCATCAAAAGCGGACGGCATGAAAATTTTGGGCTAGCGTCCCTTTCACCTATTCTATTGGACAATACCAGTAGCGCCGACATTGCCCAGTGCACGTAGCCCTTTCTCCCCTTTCCATGGCCAAGATGCGCAAATGTCCAGGGTGGCGCGAAATAACATATGTATATCCAATAACATTTCACTCACCACTACGTATACGTATAAAAATTCATTTAAGCATTTTGAAATACGGGTATTTTCTAAATATATTTTATAATTTGTATCTAAATATATTTTAGCTATAGCTATAAAACTTTAGCTTTACGTGCATTTAGTCACGGCCATGGAAGTGACAATTGAAGACGCCTATTACAGTGGAGTCTCTATATAACAACTCTTACGTGAAAGGCGAAAAATATTGTTGGAGGGAAAAGTTATTACAGTCGACTCTCTCTATAACAGTACCCTATATGCACCAGAAAAAGTTCTCTTATAACGAACTGCTGGTATAGAGAATTAGTTAAAACAATATTAGTATAAATTAATTAAGATCATTTTCATGCATAATTTTGATAATTTTCCAAATTCTAACCATATTTACACAATTGGGCGTAAATATTTGCATTTTAGTTCGAAAGGAATAAAATTGTGCTGGTATAGAGTACCGGTGCTGTTATAGAGAAAAAGTTAACGGTGAAGGGATACGTGACGTAGGCGCTAATACTCTTATAGGAAGAAAGCGCTGTTATAGTGAGAGGAATGTGACTGATGGAAGAAAATATCCTGCTGTTATAGAGTAACTCCTGTTATAGGGAGTGCTCTTATAGAAAGCGCACTTTTAGATGGTAAAGTTGTAGGGCAGATTGAGCACTGCTCTTATAGAGTAAGTCCTCTTATAGGGAGTCGACTGTATATAGAACATTAAATATGCTCCTTATGCCTACGAAGGGCTGGAAAAATAATGTTGTTACAGAGAAATGTTGTTATAAAGAGACTTGCTATATAGAGACTCCACTGTACTCAGATATTATCTATGCAACTGCCATAAATTTATCCTCAGCCATGTCGCCACACTCGCCCGATCAACACACATCCTTGTTACCCTCCAATTGCCCCGCGACAGTAAAATTTATGCTGGAGCCAATTAGCATCTTCCTCCTATTTTTTACCGCCGTTATATTCCAGAGCTAAGCCCTGCCAATTATTAATCCCTGCCTGATGTTTGGCTCATGTCTTTTAGTGACTTTGAATGAGTTGGACGAGCGGCGCTGTGGATTCACGCGGGAAGAGCTCCGCCGCGCAGAAACGAAGCTCCGATTGTTCTAAATGCTCCAGATTATGGCCATTTGGTTCTACAAAATGTTAATGATACGTACAAAGAGCTGAAAAATAGAGTAGTTATAGGGAGAGTTGTTATATAGGGAGAGCCCACTGTAGTATTCAATGTGAATCAGAAAATAGAAGGTGTATATCGCCAGTGAAGAATCACATGCAACCATCACCACCAAGCTGGACGTCAAATATAGTTACAGCCACACTCACGTACAACTTGCTTTTATTATTACCAAAAACGCTTTCGAACGAATTGACAATTTATTTGGCCGAGTGCCAGCATTGACGTTGGCATTAGTTTGAAGCTTCTGTCTACTTATTTGCAACCACGTTCTATGTACATACAAGCTTTGGTGGCTGATGAATTCCCCGCAAGGATTTGCAGATATTCATGCGGAATATTTACGCAATCGTGGGAAAAGTTGAAGAGAGGAAAATGTTTGAAAAAAATTTGACCGCAAGTCGTTCCATCAGCATCAGCGCCAAGGAAATAAAAGTCGAAATTTTCATCACCGCAAACACAGTGACAAAACAAGGATTGTTCAAATTTGCGGGCACAAATGTAACAAGGGAAGCCTTAGCCTTGACGGAAAAAACGGGACGAATGCCGTGAAAGCGGAGGTCATCCCACGCCTCCCAGAAACGGTAAATCCCCGAAGAAAGTAGAGTTTTCATATTGGAAGGAACCCAATGGTGATACTTGCGGTTCATCCCCGTCGTAAATACCAGCTGGGAAGCATCATGGAGAAACGATTCAGACATTTTAACAGGCATGAGTTTTATTTTTTCCGTTAAGTTCCTCTTTAACCGGCGTTCAATGGATTTCCTGGTAACATCCAATGCCTTGCTCATTGCCGCAAAGGAAATTTTGGAGGCGTTTTTGAACGCACTGGGGATATGTCCCGGGCAAATTACGTTGACACGGGACGTAATTAATATTGCAGATCGCTGCTTTTGCTTTAATACTCGCTTTTCCGCTGGGTTTCTGGTAATGCTAATCCACAAGCTGTACTTGTTTATCTGAAATAAAACAAATTTTGTTTCCGGATTTTTAGTGTTTGAGAAATGAAGGGCTTAGAAGCAAATGACGATACCTACACAATAAAAAATTTTACAGGAGAAGCAAAAAACAATTTTGAATACAATGCCGCAAAATTCAGAGAATATTTGCTATGATAATTATGAGCCTTTATATAGGTTTGTCTATATGTGCATGTGCTCCACAATTCATCTACTATATATTTGTCAATTTACAAATGATTTAAGGAATTCAAAATGGTGGAGCTTTTACACCTGAAAAACCATCTTTTCAAATATTACTCGGACACGTTTTGGAGGGAAAACCCTCATGGGTAAACCTATGATAAAATTTAATCACCACGGGGACCCCCCTCTGCACTTTTCTTCAATCTCCAAAAATTTTTAGATTCGTATTTTTTCGTGTATAGAAACGTAGTTTCAGCCCTGATTGTGAGAAAAATTAGCGAGGCGATTATTACAGGCATAAAAAACAGTCGACTCTCTATATAAGACTACTCTATCTGCACCAGAAAAAGTGCTTTTATAAGGAATTGCTGGTATAGAGAATTAGTTAAAAAAATAATATTAATTAATTAAGATTATTTTCAGGCTTAACTTTGATAATTTTCCAACTTCTAACACACAATTCTACACAATTGGGCGTAAATATTTACGTTTTAGTGAGAAAAGAAAGAAATTGTGCTGGTATAGAGTTCCGGTGCTGTTGTAGAAAAAAAGTTAATGTTGAAAGGATACCTGACTTATGGACGCTAATGCTCTTATAAGGAGAAAATGTTGTTATACATAGTGCGAAAAATGTAATCGAGGGAAGAAAATACCCGGCTGTTATAGAGTAACTGCTGTTATAGGGAGTGCTCTTATCGAGAGCGCGCTTTACATGGTAAACCTGTGAGTAGGAGGAATGCAGCATTGCTGTTATAGAGTTAGTGCTCTTACAGGGAGGGCCGGTATAGGGAGAGTCGACTGTATGTGGGTGCACCGAAGAAAATGAAAATCTAATCATTTTCCGAGATTTGAAAAACGCAAAGAGGGGAGGACCCTGTGGTCAATAAATTTTAACATGGAATTTCTCATTAGGATTTGCCCGAAAAACGTTTTGAGCAAAATCAATTTTCAAAATTTTTTAAAAATAACTAATAGCAAAACGAGATTTCTAGGGAAATTCATATCAAGGGAAAATGGTCTATAAGCGTTATCATAATACTAAATTTGGTGTGATTCCATGAGCAGATTTCAGTTGTTTGGAGTTGCGCCCTTTTGCTCCAAAAGCACTGGTGAACCTAAGTCCTTTTGCACCTGAACCATTTTTACACACCTAGTTTTTCGCATTTTTTGTTGACAAATTCAAAAAACTAAAACGACTGAAAATTAAGCTAGCAATAGACAACAATTTTCCAGAAAAACCAGGATTTAGAAAATTCTAGACGTCTTTTGCGTCCAAATGCTTTTCTTCCAAATACTCTTCTTCCAAAATGACCAGCGTTATAATACCAAAAAATACATTTTAATATAAAAAATGGGTACTAATCTATTTGTATCATATACCTCATCAGCGAGAGCGTTGATCAAGCCGCAATACTGCGAAAGCCCTTTAACGCTCATCCACAAACACGTATTGGCGGAGAACCAGGCCGTGCTGTCGGATCCGTTAAAAATGCGGTCGGAGCAATCGTCTTCCGTCAGCGCCATGAATAATAAATGCTCTCCCAGTTGTTTCATTGTTAAAATCCGAACCGTTGGCCCTGTAGGAACAGTCGCATCGGACTGCATATAGCTTTTGTAGTACGTCCCCAGCGTCAATGCCAGAATGAGCCAGGCGCCATGCAATAGAGCTATACCAGCTATACGGCCCCGTTTTGCGCCAAATATTTGCGAGCCTTGATCCAGAAAAAGTTTGAGCAGAGGCCCTGCATTTTCCAAAAAACGCCTAAAATGTACTGTCTTAGGCTTGGTAATAGTCATTATCGTACAAGTAATTGCACCAAAGCCCAGCAAGGTCATCCACACCCACTGGCCAAAAGGCAAGAATAAAACGAGGCAAGGCGTAGAAATTTCTGTGGATGGCTTCGTCGCCACAAGAAATGTGAAGGCGCTCTTCCCCTCGTGAATAGGAATTGTGTCCACGAAATAATTTTTGGGGGAGATCAAAGTGGAAAATGATGAGAGAATCTTGCGCAGAGGCTTATAGCTGAACCTTGAAAAATTTGTGTGAAGAAAAAGAAATCCCCGGAGGGATTCGTAAAATTTCATTGGACGTTTCCGATGGAACGGATTTCGATGGAGGAAATTTTGCCAGCGTTTGAAGTATCTGGCGTCGAGGAGATTTCTGGCCGTTGCGCCCGTATTCCACTCCACGCTGCGGCCCATTTCTGTCGCTTGCTCGTAGCATTTTTGTAGGTCCAGATCATTACTTTTCTTGCAGGAACAGCGATAGACTACGTCAGTCTTACTGAGAGATTCTAATGGGAACGATGTCCTTTTGGGATCTCCGCAATACCAACAATAAAACCAGGCGGAAACTCTCACGTTTGAACCCCGCGAATAAATTTCGCTGCCAAGGAACATGAATACGACGAAAACTGGCGCAACATGACGCCTTTGCAGCTCTATTATGATGGGCTTTATCTCAGTCAAATCACTTTGTACAGTTAAATATTTATTTTGACTCAACCAGAACAAGTAAAACGTCTGTGGAAAAGCATTCCACGCACTTTTCCGCAAATTTTTCTCTTCTGCCCATTGTCCAATGATATTGTTGGTCCGTCGGACGCGGTTGGCCATGATATTCAAATTTGCCCGCTCCGAGGCTGACAATAATAGAATTTCTGTGGAACAATTAATATTTCTCAGTTTGAAAATTGGATGGCTCCAAAATCCAGGGGGAGATGTTGGCCGTCCAATTATTATGGTAACACTGCCCGGTTCATTCCAGTAAAAATGTTGGTCGCTAAATAACAATAAGAAATTTATACACGTGATTTGGTTAGGCCCCAAAAATTCGAGGATTGCTGTGTCAAAGGGCCGTGCATCCGGGAAAATTTGCAATGCTGCGTTTACTTTACTTGAAATTTGAAGTATACGGCAGACAGATAAAAGAAGAAATTGGCCAAAAAGATCCATTTGGGCGCAAAATACGCTGAGTTTGGACTGTGAAAATTTTGGATAGACCGATTAATTTCTTTATGTAGTTGCTTATTATTGGCCTAAGCCCTTACAGCGTTACAGCTGCGTAGTTTAGCTCAGATTACAAGATCGGTATTTTTATTTTAAATACAAGTAAAAATATTTCACACAAATGATTTTCTATTATATAGTTCTGTGTTAAAATGTTTTTTATTATTCTTTGGATAATAATCACAGCTTTTGAATAACAAATGCGAAATTTTTACTTGCTTTTAATTCAACCAAAACGAATTCCTTAAACTGTAAAAGTGGATCCATGCCTGCGCGTTTGAGTTCAAAATGCACCTATTTTGAAATATTAGTTTACGTAAATTGTTATTCGTGCAAATATTTTGAGAAGCAGTTTGTACAAATTTTACGCAGCGCATTTTGAATCACTCGTAAACGTGACACTTATATTAAAAGATTGACAATAGACACCTAATTTGTTAGCTCAGCCGTTTTTTATTCAGTTTGCTCAAACAAAATGTAAACAATAAGGTCCATCTACAGTCGACTCTCCCTATACTGGCCCTCCCTATAGGAGGACTTACTCTATCAGAGCAGTGCTGAATCCCCCTTACAGCTTTACCATCTAAAAGTGCGCTCTTAATAAGAGCATTCGCTATAACAACAGTTACTCTATAACAGCAGGGTATTTTCTTTCCCCGGTTGCATTCCTCTCACTATAACAGCACTTTCTCCCTATAAGAGCATTAGCGCCTAAATCACGTATCCCTTCAACATTAACTTTTCCTCTATAAAAACACCGGAACTCTATACCAGCACAATTTCATTATTTTCCCACTAAAATGCAAATATTTACGCCCAATTTTGTAAATATTGTTAGAATTTGGAAAAGTATCAAAGTTAAGCCTGAAAACAATCTTAATTAATTAATATTAATATTTTTGTAACTAATTCTCTATACCAGCAGTTCGTTATAAGAGCACTTTTGCTTTTACAAGGAAAGTTGTTATACAGAGATTCCATTGTATGTATGCATATACCACCTACCTGATAACATATTTTCATATAACATATTTTGTGTGCAATGGACTCTGTCTATTACAACCCTTCTTATAGTATAACTTTTACCCGTAACAACTTTGTTTTTCAGACCTTCGTATACAGTGGAGTCTCTATATAACAACTTTGAAGGGAAGCGCGAAAAATATTGTTACAGAAAAACATTAAATATGCACCTTACGTGTACGAAGGGCTGGAAAAATATGTTGTTACATAGAAATGTTGTTATAAAGAGACTTGTTGTAGTTATGCCTGAAAAAATCTTAATTAATGAATATTAATATTGTTTTAACTGATTCTCTGTACCAGCAGTTCGTTATAAGGGCACTTTTGCTGGTGCAGATAGGGTGCTGCTATAGAGTGAGTCGACTGTATGTACATCAATCAATTATTAAAGTATTGTTATGCCTATTTAATGATGGTCTCCACCTTCTCCCCGTAATCGCCCCTAAAAACGCCTGGGACAATTGCCTTCACATAATCCTCCGTCCTATCCACGATTCGCCCGTCAAACTCATTCTGTATCAGGAATTCCTCCACGCCCCGGGCACTGGGCGTCTGGGCGGTGCACCAAGAGCTCCCATTCCCAGGGCAGGTCGTACACACAAGGAAAGGGCAAGTAGAGAATTCCACCGTTGCCGTAAATGCCACTTGAGGTTCCGGGGGCGTCCAAAGGGCGTGAACGCTGAGTGTCCGGGAAGAGAACGGCGGGAGAACAATCTCCTGGTAATCCTCGTACACGATGTCCTCTTGGAAGGTCACGAATTGGTTTGCGCCAGGCCCGTAACTGATCCCTCCGAAGTGTTTCTCTTCCATCTTATCCCGATTATTGTTGGAGCCTTTCTTTTTGTCTTTGGCCAGCTTTCCCCACGGCGGTGAGGGGAAGCCGGCGGTGATGGCGATGTACATGACGTAGTCCAAGGGCGGGGCAAAAGACCAGCTGTAGACGTGCGTGTGGTTGAGGGAATAGAAGGCTTGGGCCATCATGTATTCGCTGCAATTGTTGTGGAAGGTTTTCCGCTCAATAATGGGCCTTGGACTGCGAGAGGGGATGATGCCCTCGTATTTAAATTCGGAGAAAAAACCGCGGATGGCGAAGTTGTAACAAGATCGACATTTGTGCTCGTCCTCCACACAGGCATCCTTCCTGTTTACGAGCGGATGGCGTTTGAAAAAAGAACAAATTTAAGATGGCGGTACGTTTATAATTTTTTTGTCGTTTATAATTAAATATAATTACAAAAAAATTTGCAGAGATTTTTTAAATAAATATACGTTTTTAGATACGATTCAAACATTTAGCACAACATGGGATTGTATATTCTTTGAGCTATATGTACCAAGCAAACATTTTTGATTGTAAAGCTTACGAATGGTGTATTTGTTTAACAAAGCAATTTGGTTTAATGATTAATGACTAAAACAGTGTTAACGCGAATTTTGTTTTGGAAAATGCATATTGTTTGAGTTAGTGAACATTCGTATACAGTGGAGTGTTTATATAACAAGTTTTTTTATGACAACATTTCGCTATATATAATAACATTATTTTTCCAGTCCTTTGTACGCATGTAAGGTGCATATTTATTGTTCTATATAACAACTTTTCCATATAACAATATTTTTTCCCTTCCCTTCAGAGTTGCTATATAGAGACTCCACTGTACACGTTTAGTATACAGTTGACTTTCTCTACATTTAACGGTTCCCCTTAACTCAAAAAATCTTCCCCGTTGTAGAGAAACCCTGCTATAAAAGACCAGACTACAGTCGACTCTCTCTATAACATCACCTGATCTGCACCAGAAAAAGTGCTCTTATAACTGCTGGTATAGAGGATGAGTTCAAAAAATGTTAATAATAATTAATTAAGATTATTTTTTGGCTTTACTTTTATAATTTTCCAAATTCTAATTGGGCGTAAATACATATTTACATTTTAGCGAGAAAAAAATAAAATTGTGCCGGTGTAGAGTTACGGTGCTTTTATAGAGGAAAAGCTAATGTTGAAGGGATGCCTGACTTAGGCTCTAATGCTCTTATAGGAAGAAAGTGTTGTTATAGTGAGAGGAATTAATGTGACCGAGGGAGGAAAATACCCTGCTGTTGTAGAGTAACTGCTGTTCTATAGGGAATGCTCTTCTAGAAAGCGCACTTTACATGGTAAAGCTGTTGGGGGGATTCAGCACTGCTGTTATATAGAGTAAGTGCTCTTATAGGGAAGGCCGGTATAGGGAGAGTCCACTGAATGTTAACAATAGGAGTTTGAGGTGAGAATTTCCTACCGCCGTTGTGGCGAGAAAACCGTTATAATGGAACCCGTTATAGAAAGAATAGGCTATATATAAATCAATCTTTATATCGAGCCCTTATAAAGAGAGATGACACCATTTTCATGTTGTTCATCTGAATTTGTCATAATTTCTGACACACTCGGACGCCAAAAAATACATGAATGCACCTATGTATGTACATAAGTAAATTGTACGAATGGAAATACCTTTTCAATTTCATATTCAGAGGTGTTTGTGGAATCAATTTACCCCGGAACTCCTTGTTCTGCCGAAGAAAAGAAAGTTGAAAAATAAAACGAGAATTATACAGTGGAGTCTCTATATAACAACTCTTAAGGGAAGGACAAAAATATTGTACATATATTGACAAAATTCATTGAACATGAAATATACATATTACATGTACGAAGGGCTGGAAAATGAATGTTGTCACAGAGAAAACTTGTTATAAAGAGACTTGTTATAGAAAGACTCCATTGTATACGGTGGACTCTCGCTATAGCACCCCTTAAGGGAAGGTCTAAAATGGTTGTTATATGGAAAAATTGTTGTATGGAACATCGAATATGTATACTACATATGCGAAGGGCTGAAAAATAAAGGTGTTGTGGAGAAAAAGTTGTTATAAGGAGAGTTGATATAGAGAGAGTCCACTGTATATATGTCTATGAGACATTACACAGAAGAAATTACAAATGCATAGGCTTTCTTTAAAAAATTTACGGACGTTATAACGTATACGTTTTTATCTACAGATGGCAAAAATTTGCGTTAGAATCAAGAAAACTTACCAGCAATTCCTTTTCAATCAACCATTCCACCTCCGCGTCGTACGCACGGGTCGTGAATATGAAATGCAGGGAGGCGACAATTACGATTGGCCAAAATGCTGAGAGTGCGAAAGATACTGCGGGCTTTTGCTTCCTAGAGGTGATCATAGCCATCACTGTAGTTCAGTCTTAAAACTTCCACGTAAATGAATTTATTCTTTCCAACCCACATTCTTGGAGTCTTGCTCGAACGGTTGCAAATCGATAATAATTAATCCCTTGAATAGCAGCCAGGATTTGTATGCCACGGCGTGAAGCAAATACTGAGAAACAGAGTATTTTGAACAAACAATGCTAATAGTGAGGTTTTGTTGAACCGGATTGTTATTGTTGATTTCATTTTACTGAGGAAGCATACATAATGTGCATAATTTCTCCGGTTCTCTCTTTATCCTGTCTATACTGTCCAGCATCTCGCATAATATCTCGCGTGGCTAAGTTATGGCGGTTTTTTCAAAAAAAACATAAAAAATTTAAATTTTAAATTTTCGACGAAATTAATTTTTTGCTTTTGCCTTTAGAGACAAAGTTTTTAATGTTCCCCCAGCCTCACAATACTGGGAAAGCGTGTTTTCTGAGCATAATTTTATTGAGAATCTAGTAAATTTTTTTTTATAAAGTTCGAACACGAATTGACCAAGTTGTGGCGATTTTTCTGCGCCAAGTTCAAACTTTAACATTTTTCAAAAAATCTATTTGTTTATTTCATTTTTAAAAATGCATGCTTCGGATACAAAATTGTATTGCGAATCCAGCAAAATTAATTTTACCACGATCGGACCAAAATTACGGAAGTTATGGCGGTTTTTCAAAAAAA
>JAQGBT010007371.1:0-11085 GCA_034698585.1 Disparrhopalites patrizii
TAGTCGCTAATCTTGAATGGAAGAAGGTTTTTTATACATATAATAATGTATACGAAAGAATGACCTATTATAGCGCTGAATTTATGAACGACCTTACGCATAGAGGTCACATTATACATACAATGTATAATGTATGTATTTATGTATGTACGTATTTATTGTTGTCTATCAATAAATACGTGAAGTAAAGCACCTTCGTGGGTCCAAGAGCATTTGATGCTTTTGCAGGCCAAATTAAAATGTGAAAAAATAGCTGCAAATTTTTTTCAATTGTGGTAAAATATGGAATTCTCTGCCCGCCATCATACGCAATTGTAATTTGTAATTTCAAACGTCAATCATTGATGAAAGCACTTAATTGTACGTATTCTCGGCAGTCGAACTGACACTGTATCGTTATAGCGTAATTAAGTATTATATACATTATATCCCTAGGAAGATTACAAGGAAGTTCCTTGTCCTCATGTTTTATTATTGATGCGGTTCTCTTACTGGCAGTACTTCGTGTTATGCCTGACTACAACTTAAAGTGCCCAGGGTAACAGCCAATCCTTGATTTTATATCCCTTTGACCCTTAAATAAAGTAATCAATTGCATCCAGCGTTTATGGTAGGAGTGAATTACCGCATGTGACGTGTTTTTATTAAGAGTATGTTTATTTTCCCATTTGCACGATTTGTCTTGTCTACAATGTTTCTCTGTTTCTAACTGGGCCACTTTAACCAAGCATACACTTTGTATTTAGCATTGCATACTCTATGTACAGAATAGTAGTCATTAGTTTATTAGACATTAACATCTGTGTAACTTGGATAATAATATTTGTTTTCCGCGAACAACAAGTTGATTAATACAATCGTAAACGTTTATGGTCTGCAAAGACAAAGAACAACAAATGCTTATATATTTTATACACAGAACAACAAGGGCAACAATGATTAAGAATGTAATGTATGTATGTGTGTGTCTATTATATACACATTATGTACAACTTAAGGCAGAGCAGGCACTGGTAGTTGTATAATATAAGAATCGAAGAATAAGTATTCAAGTACCTAAAATTACTTAATGGTTCCATTTGTAGGCTTACGTGCTATTTGTTTTCCTTAAAAAATCATTAGCTACTAGCTACACAAATTTTTATAGTTTGTAAATCGTGGCATAATACATATTCACCTGTTCTTATTAATTTTAGTGATGATTGGAAGCAACAGGGAATTATAACGTTCACAGGTGCAAAGGACACCAATACATATAATATCAGTACAAGGAGTGTCACAATAATTGCATACCAATGACTGAAGTATTATTAAATGCAATTAACACTCTTTTAAAAAAATGTTACTGTTGAATACGCAAAAGGTATATATGCATGTGTGCAGTGAGATAAAGTCATTTATATTATTTACGACTTGACTCAAGTCATCTTATAATATGTACACGATATAGGGCAAATGCCTTACATATTAAACAAATTCTTCGACCGGAGTAGTTGTTCCAACTCTTAATAGCAATAATAATAACTGATTATGTGTATAACATTTGTAAATGCTTCACACACATGTTCAAGATATTTTATGTATATGACTGCTTGCATCACAAATTCTACCATTTACATAATTCCGGCCTTTTCTGCTCATATATATTCGATCATATTGAAATTCCACAGAGTGAGACACTACTGCATTTCTGGAGGCACTTTTGTGAGGTAATAAAACAGACACAGGTCACAAGCTAAATGACAATTGTTTCAATTAGTCGTGACTGGACCATTAGCTTCGTAAAGGGTCCATTCAACCATTTTCACAGTATTGTTTAGATTTATAAAGCGTAGTGTACAACAACCACAATTATTACATTTAATACCACGAGAATTTGTATACCTTTTCAGTACCCAAACATATCGATAAAATCATGGATGGAACTCGGGAGTTTTAAAGCGTGTAATTCGAATTCAGTAGCTACCACACTAATAGGAGATTAATTGAAGGGTAATCACTGTTTCCACTGCACAAATGTTCTTTAACAGGGGCTGAAATTTTTCAATTAAAATAATTCGTTTTCAGGAAAGAGTAAAAATTTAATTCGTTTCATTTAAACCTGGATAAATACTTTGTAGAAGTATGTGCATCAACAACGTGTGTAATAATTTCGAATCAACGTCTGAGCAATCGATTATAGGGCAATATTTTCTGGTGACATTTTCCCTTAAGCGCGGTTTCTCTTTTCTTACACTAATTTTCCCTGGTTCGCAAATAGTTTATTTTACTACAACACAATGGCTACGGTGTTCATTTTTTGCCTTTGTTGCTTTATATGGCGAGTTCCATATGCAATTTATTTTGTCAAAAATCCTCGAGTGAACCTGTGTACTTATTTTGCATTGATAAGTGTCCAAAATGCAATATCCAATGTTTTTTCAATTGTTATTTGGCTGATTATCACTTACACACAAAGGCATGAACTCTGCAACCAACAGCTTTCGCAGTAGCAATAACATCTATTCTGCCGTCCAATGATCGGACCGAATCTTTCAGCTATGGGGAGATGGGGACACAACAGTGATACGCTTCAATTCGTTTAGTTTAATCATTATTAACAAGATATGAAGTACACCCAGGATTTTGTTAACAGAAAACTGAAAATAGATTTTTTGGTTGTAGTACAACACATTGCAAATAGCTTTCTTACCCAACTCGGTACATTGGTTATCTCCTACGAAAGTACCAATACTGCCATTAATAGATTACAACTTTAAAACTATAGTCTGTGTACCTTACCAGCAAGTATACACGAGAGAATGATGCGAATGTTATTTTTGGTTATTACACAACTTCATCTACACGCATTAATATTTATTAAGATTAACATTAGGTTAGAGTGATGATTGCTTGCAGAGCGAAGTAACTTTCTAGGAGATACTGTAGGTCATTAAATTGTGTACTACAGTATTTTACTCAAAGTTGTGATGTTCCTGCAATAAATATTTGTTTAGCGACACTACTTATTACACATAATAATTCGACAAAATTTATTGGCATTTTTATGAACGGGCATTACTACTAATAGTAATAAGTAAATACAAACACAAGTATTATTATTACACACAAAAAAATTAAAAACGATGGAACCAGTCATGCGTTGCGTTTTTAAAGATTAAAGATTAAGTAGATCTGCTGAAGCACAATAGTTCTCGCATCATTCTACTACATACGACACAGTATTTTAACCGTCGCAACCTCTTGGTAATTATAACATGAATATTAATATGCGCGAAATTTGTTGCACCCATTAATAATAATTATTAACAACAATAATTATAGCTGCCCCGCGTCACTTATTACAAAGTATATGTGCACGATTTCTATGTTTGCTGATTTCAGTTTGTATATGTGAATGTAAAAAAATTAACTACTTTAACATTATCATCAGTCCGTTGAAATTACTCCTTACTACAATATAACTTTTGGTCATAAAGAACGAAGACAGAAAAAATCAGCACCAATCGGCCATGTAATTAAAATCCTTAAATAATGCATGATGAGCGTCTGTCAAAGGATACGGTTCTTTAGGTGGAGTTAGTACAGGTTTCTCCGAGGTAAACTCTTCGTCAAAATTCGAAACGTCTTCAAAACTCTTTACTGTTGGAACGAACGGCGGCTTCACTTTCCGCGCTAACAAATCATCCCAGTTGATATTCCTGAAAAACGCTTGCTTCTTCACGTCTTCCGCATCTCTGTCTGATGAACCTAAACGTCTTTCTGGATTCTTCCGCAGAAGTCTAAAGGTAAACGAAACATTGTTACTACTTTTATATAACATAATCACGATCTTCCGCATCTACGGCTACGGCCAGAAAGGAAATAATACTGAAACAGCAGATGACACCAAAAGTATAAGTATAACCGGAAAAAATGCTAACCTTCTCATAATGGCTATGGCTTCTAGTGACAGGGAGCGTGGGTAGCGTACTTCTTCATAAACTATGGCGTCAAAAACTTCTTCTTCGTCATCACCGGGAAATGGAGATTCTCCCACTAGCATTTCATAGATAAGTACGCCTAAACCCCACCAGTCAACTGCCCGCGTATATGAAGGCTCTGTCAATACCTCAGGCGCCAAGAATTCTATGAAAAAAAATACAAAATTCATTTGAAGTTCGACCGATCTGGTCACTGAAACTATGCAAGTATGCGAATGTTATTTTTGGTTATTATACAACTTCATCTGTATCAACTCATTGATGCTTGCCCAGAGATAGATATTACTTCAGACAAGCTCAGTAAGAGCGACTTTCACTTTAATTTCCCCTCGTCAAAAACCAACAATGGACATATTCCCATTGCCAGTGGAATTGCAAGGGTTATTATTATTTAAGAATACATAATATACGTAATATTTTTATTTTTATACTGAGAAACTAATACCTGCGGCGTGTATAAATTATTTTCAAAATGGTCGCGTAAAACAATTTTATATACAAAAATTTGATTACCTGGTGTTCCACAAAAGGTGTTGGTTCTATCGCCAAACCCAATGCCTTCTTTACAAAGTCCAAAATCTGCCATCTTTACGTAGCCGTCCGTGTCCAAGAGTAAATTATCAAGTTTTAGGTCCCGGTATATAATTTTGTTTTCATGAAGAAACTGCATGCCCAGTGTGACACACGCGGCATAGAAAACAGCTCTTTCTTCTGTGAAAACGTCGGCATGTATGTGCATCATTAGATCTCCTCCTGCTGCATACTCCATCACAAAAATCACATGGGCATCCGTTTGGAAACATGAAAATAAATTGACCAAGAAGGGGTGGCGAACAGAGTTGGCAACTTCAAAAATCCTCTTTTCAGCCAGCAATGACTCCACTTCCTCTCGTGAAATTATATCGCCTTTCTTTAGTGCTTTTAAAGCAAAATATTCTCCCGTGTTTTTGTACTGCCCCAAAATTACCTGGAAAAAAATTAGAACCAACATAGAATGTGTTACACATTTGTAGCCCTCATACCAGGAATATTCATCCAAAAAAAGACAACAAAAAATGCGCACTAATTACAATAAAAATCCAACTTGCTTCAGAGGAATAAAGAGAGAGATACTAAATAGAAGCTTACCTTTCCGAAATGACCCCTTCCTAGAACGCTGATAAGCCGGAAGTTGTCAAAAGTCATCCCTGTGAATTGGGATGCTCGCCGTGACTCGTAAGCAGAGTCTCGATCCCTGAAAGGTTCCGGAACTCGCGGAGGCGGGGGCGGAGGTGGTTCTTCATACGGAGGAGCGGTCTATGTGGAAAACAATTCGGGAAACAAAGAAAAGTCCATTATTATTTTAGTCTATAGAAAAACTACATTTTAAAAACAATTAATTTCTTTAAACTAATTTATTTTGTGATCAAAGCGATAAAATTAATTTTTCGGACACAGATTTTTTTCTGCCCACCGCACAAACATCAAGTGGGAGCAGATTAACGTAAAAAGGCGGTTTTGAACACATTTACATACTCGAAACAAACATTGAGGGCATTCCAAAAACTAATGTTGGCATTACGGAAGGAATGTCTGATAGCTATCAACTAGAATGCGACACATGTTGAAAAAAAAAAACAAAAACACGACTTTGTTTTGCTCGCATTTTTTGCCACTATTCCACAGGTTCAAACTGCAGTTAAAGCAACAGGCAAGAAAATGCACGAACATGTGCACGACAAATAAATAGTTCTCAAATACATATGTATATTACACAAAGTGAAAAACGCTTTTTTTAGTAGCCATGCAGTTATAAAAATGGATCAAAGGATTCTTCTCCATTAAAAGAAAACAAGACGTGTTCAAGGGAAGTCTGCATAGCAAAGCTAAAAGGGACATGCACTTATAATGACGTCGGACACAGTACATATTTGAGTAAAAAAAAAAGGGAACAAAACTGGAGTAAGCTCTACAAAAAAATCACTTTATTTTCAAGGAAACATAATTAAAAAGTTTTTTTTTGTCTGTCTCAGAATAGTCTGTGCCAATAAATCATCCCACAAGTCAGCATCGCATCACGCTTGGTGGACAAGTATAGAGACAGGTACAATAGAGATAAAATAAAGAAATCCCTTTAAAGGGCAAGTGTATAGAAGGCAAGTGGTATGGCTCGAAGAAGAAAAAAAACATAGAATCACTGCAGTTGGGAACATTCAGTGTTTGTGCACATTCACCCATCTCGCTATACTTGTTTCAGGCAAGCGTAAAAAAGGAATCTGCAATCATAGCAATGATGGAAAGAAAAAAAACGCAAGACGCGGGATGAAAGCCTAAAACAGAAGGAAGAAGTTTTTTTTGCAGTCACAACAATAATAATAACAAATAACAATAAAATAATACGGTACATATATAGCAGTGCAATTAAAACCTCCGTCAGTTTGGAGGAATATCTTTTGCACTTTTGAACATGAAGGGAAACACGTTTCACATGCAAAAGAGAACCCATAACAAAATCTAATAGCACACATTGGATACACATATGTCCAACACCAGAAAACACCGGAAAACAAAACAAGGGATTCACAACTGCAGAACATGCACGTAGTAGTAGTACTCCTCGCTGGGTCGGGAATCAAGAAGTTTGCACATTCGTTCAGTGGTTCAGCAATTAATTATTTTAGTGGATAGTCAGTCGCAACTGATTGTACTTCACAATCGTAATCCACTAATTATGATTAATTTCACTACACAAGTGCAACTAATAGTATATTTTTTTCAGAACTAACTGTCCTACATGGCAAAAAACATTTATATTCATGTAAAGACGGCTTCAAACAGAAATTTCTCTCTAGAAATTCAAACTCTGCAAATATCAAACTCGCATATGGAAATAATTGTAATTAGGAGGAGCATGTAATTCCAAAACTTGTAATTTCATAATGGCCATCTTACATTAAAAATGTATGTAATTCCCTGTGTAAAAATGTACGCCTCTACTAATTTACTCCAAACAGTCAACAAACTTCATGGCATTCAAAGTAAATTAAATAGTAGTCAAAGGCACAATTGTTACTTTCCCCTTGTCTAAAAACCAAAAGTGGATTCATTTCGCCACTTCTAGTGGAATACCAAGGGTTTAGATTTACATTAAATTTGAACTATACTATGTAAACAATGGCTCTGTGTGTAGTGTAGTGACTGTGATTAGTGAGCTCAACTTCCAGGTTGAGGAAGGAAACCTTCGTAGATATGCGATGCATTTCTTTCAATTCGAAGCCAAATCTGAAGCGATAATATTAACCTATATGTATACAGTTAGTATTGAACCGAGAAAAACACCAGCGAAAAGTCAGCTCCGTTAAATGCTACCGACAGCCCCAGCAAGTAAATCCCAAGGTAACTCAGTTAGAGACATTCATTACATTTGTTAGTCAGTATTCGCTACTTACCCACACACGGATTTACAACATTCCCACATACAAAAAGTCTTAAATAATCATTTCAAACCAGCTTTCAACTAGACGCGTTACAATCAACACGAGACAACACCGAAATCGGACAAACAGAGAAGATATCTTAGTGAAACAACTGACGTTATTTCTATCAACGAAAAACAGCACGTCAAGCACAGAGAAAAGACGATTAAGGTTTGTAACAATTAGAAAACAAAGGTTTTGTCCGTTTGCCTAGTTTGTATAGTCTTATTGTTTTATAAAAAAAAGTCAAGTCATAGATAGGAAAGAACATTGATTATTTAATTGCGGATGTACTACACAGCGGAGAAATGAATACCTCCTCTGCCTCATCATCAGGGTAGTCAACGAATGGCTCATAGTACGAGGAAGACTCAGGGCTCCCACCACCATTCAACGCACCACCTTCATCCAATGTGTCCGTGTCCTCCTCATCTCCAATTATCTCATAAACTTCTGACTGCCCCAGGTATTCCAAGTCCCTCATCAAATTCTACATAATATAGGTATATACCAGTGGGTTTATAATTAACCAAATGCTATAACGGCCGCATTGTATACAGTAAAGCTGATTATTTAGTAATTACTCATAAAATAAAAATCGTTCACTAGATAGTTTTATAATATACGTTAGTCTGAGTCAACTTTCCCTACTAC
The DNA here is from genome assembly GCA_034698585.1 of Disparrhopalites patrizii. Taxonomy (NCBI): domain Eukaryota; kingdom Metazoa; phylum Arthropoda; class Collembola; order Symphypleona; family Sminthuridae; genus Disparrhopalites; species Disparrhopalites patrizii. The sequence continues at coordinate 8,093 of JAQGBT010007371.1, forward strand.
AAAATATTCAGCGAGCGTAGAGGGTTATTCCCCTGCTATAAAAACTAAAATTGTACGAATGAAACTGTTTCACTTTCCCCCAAAAATTATGTAGCGAGCAGCAACCCCTTTCTCCTGTGCCAAATCACAGGACAAGGTCTACTATTAATAGGTGTATTAATTACTAGCCAGACCATGACCTATGACAAGACCTCAACCATGTACATAGAGATGTATATATGTACGTATATATATACATATTTATATTTACACTAAAACAGCACAATAATTTCCGTACCACCACATGCATTCGACACGGCCTGTGTCAAAATTTACACGCACACACACCTTCTACATTCCGAGTCAATATTTCTGGCCCGTGAAAGTGTTATATTTTTTCAACAAAAAAAATGCAGCGGCTACAATAATATCAATCCCAAAAACACCACATTCTACTAAAATCCCACTATTCTCCATTTGCATTTCCACCCCAAACATCTGTTAGTCGTAGTAATATTTGCGAGCGAAGATGTTCGTTCTTGTTTAGGGTAATAGAAATCTGTTATCCATTATTACTATATTATACATTACATACTACCATCATCGTGCAACAAAGTTTTTCATAAAGGATTCAAACGGAACGGCTACCATCACCATCCAACCGTAAAAGCGAAAGTATTTTCTTTATTGTTATTTGGGTTAAAACTTTTCATTGGAAGAAAAATGCAATAATCGGATGTTTATGTGTGCGAGAAATGCATACGCTTGCCTGATTTTTCCGGCAAGGATCACAAGGTTTTAAAAGTGATCTAGTTAAAAGTGTAGCATGTGGACTTGTATAGTTTGTTTTGCCCGATTGTACCTGCTTCTGAACTGAAGAATCTAGCATTCACTGACTTCCATAAGAGAAATCCAGAGGTTTGCCTTGTGCACCTTTGTACCACAGAACCACGAACTTTTCTTTATCATTTCTAGGCCACTTCCCCCTTTATAAATTATAATTATTCGTACTATTATTACTTCTCGAAATTGTCCAAGTTCAAATGTGTCTTCAATTATTATAATTAGCAAGGGGGAAAATGTAGTTACGGATATCTGGGTCAGCAATCTTTTAATTGGGAGTAAAGGGGAAAAGGTGGGGGGGAAAAAAGACAACCGGTCAACTTCTTACAATAATAGTTCACTCTCCCACCTCCACTTGTGGTGCATTAATTAAATGCTTGAGCGAATTATGGACGTACTTAAGTACACACGGCAAACACCAGTTACTCTAGTACAATAAAATCACTATATTCCTTTTCCGCTAATGATCATATGTATTATTTACGTACGTTAGACTTCTCCGCGAGTCCATTATTATTGTAAACGATTGTAATACGATATGATATGAGCATCCGTGAACACCTTTCCTTAATAATAGTATGTACCACACACTTCATTATTATTTATTCCCACAATTATACGTAATTCACTCCCCCTCCAAAAATATACTAGTAAAGAACGACAGCCGTCACATTTCTGTTGTTTAGTAGAGGAAATAAGAAAAAAAAAAGAAATTACGAACCTATCAAGTTCTCTCGTCTTTTAATATGGAACACCTCTGTGGCTCATGTTCATTATCATTGGATTGCCAAGCCCCATCCAAATCAACACAATCCCTATTCACCCCCACCATTTCCTGTTGAATGCTATACGTACATATATCCTCCTCTATGACGATCTATCTATATATATATATATGCACAATGCCACAAAGAATCACTTGTTTCAATTCACGACGGACAAAAATGACAAACGGACAATACGAAATATTTTGATGTACGTGCTTCACCCGTGCATTATTTGTATTGCAGCAACAATCGATAATACAATTCACACAGTCAGCTTTTTGCTACTAAACTTCATGGGCACAATCTCTGGGAAAACATCCTCCCAGACTGCAAGGGCTTGAGACAGGCGAAGGATATCATATATTCAAAAATTCTCAAACCCTTTATGTGTGTGCCTTAAAATATCCAGTGAGAAAAAATGTTATACATTACACCCTCTGCCCTGGTTACCTTGAACACTGCTCTTGGTGACTTTACGAGAAGAGACGATGAAGAAAAAAAGGTTTTGTTGCCCATAATAATAACACTTGTTACTACCCACACACATCTACTCCCTGATTACCTGAATAATCGCTTTTAATATTCTCAGCCAGCTCCACAATCATCAAAAGGTGAGGAGGAGATAAAAGAAGAAGAAAAATTGAAAACACCAACAACTATCATAAGCATTAAGTATGTACTTGAGATGCACAAATGCAACCCACCTTTTTATGCACTTTTGGAAATTGGACAAATCTATACATAACTCTTCCAATATTCTCCTAATAACCATGTTCCTACGTCAATACAGCTACATTGGCCAAGAGATTTTGGCAGATTAGCAAGATTTGCGCAAAAAATGGCGACAAACGGGTGATTAGGTCACCCACACAGTTTTAATAAAAGCACAAGAGACGCGTTTTTTTTATCCACTATCAAACCCAACCACTACTACAATCATACGTTTTTTTTTACTAGATCCTGTCCCAATATTTAGCATTTCTGTCATTCCGAGTACATACTGTAGGAAAGCTTAACGGCTTTATAAACAAAAAATGGAAACGGCTGGCTAGGCAGGAACTTGTTTTGATGATACGACAGTGTTAACAGACAATTTTACTACCCGCCTTCTTTATTAACTGCGTCCTCGTGTAGCTAAAGGCTGATAACATTATTTATACTCAAAATCCTGCGACAGTGCCCACATGTCCGCCGATGACTATTCTGCCCCACAACTCTCTTGCAAACAAGGAACTCTACGCTTCCTGCTAAATGCATTGCTGGAAAGCTGGTAAAGTGGAAGATAAGATTTTCTCAGCCTGGCCCAGTAGACAAGATTTGGTAGGTCGATAAAAATTACACAGGACTTTATTTATTGTAAGTCTTTTTCTATGATAATCTACATACTCTTCAACGTGTACTTAG
>JAQGBT010007372.1:0-11084 GCA_034698585.1 Disparrhopalites patrizii
AGAGAAAGTGAGAGAGACAGAAGAGGGAACGAGAGAGAGAGAAAGTGAGAGAGACAGAAGAGGGAACGAGAGAGAGAGAAAGCGAGAGAAAGAGAAAGTGAGAGAGACAGAAGAGAGAACGAGAGAGAGAGAAAGTGAGAGAGACAGAAGAAAGAACGAGCGAGAGAGATAGAAAGCGAGAGAGACAGAAGAGGGAACGAGATAGAGAGAAAGCGAGAGAGACAGAAGAGGGAACGAGAGACAGAGAACTAGAAGACAGAGAAAGCGAGAGAGGCAGAAGAGGGAAGAGGGAACGAGCGAGAGAGAAAGCGAGAGAGACCGAAGAGAGAACGAGAGAGGGAGATTTCGAGATGATGATGCATTATATTGTAGGAGAGAGAGAGAGAGAGAGAGAGAGAGAGAGAGAGAGAGAGAGAGAGAAATCCACAGTGTTTAGGTACGGACGTTTATTTACACAGAGAAAAGGTTGAGATTATTGAGTGTGCGGAGGACATTCATCCACTTATTGGGAATGGAGTAAGGGACTTATAAAGTTTTCATCGTCATTTGCGGAGATAGGAAGGGAGTTGTTCTCAATTTATGATGCGTATAGTATTGAATTGACCATACGATGATTGGTTTTTGTCCATATTGATTGAATGAGAAAATGGAGGAAGGATTGAAAAATTTGAATCCAATTTGCATCCACTCTTATACGTCGGATAATCACATATGCGCATGGAATATACACAACATATCGCATGTTTATATGTAAACTTGTATGCACTTACCGATTCACCACTTCACCTATCCCTTCTCATTACTTGCGCCTTGATATCTCAACTGTAATTATTCATGAAAGGAACATTATTACTGCATGGATACCCATATATTTAGCCACGATTATGTTTCCCTTGAACTATAACCCCCCATGAGTTTATTAGCTTATAAATAAGAGAATTAACCACATCAGTCGACATTTATTCAGCGTCGTACATATGTGATTCATCTATCTCGGCCCATAACTAATTTATGGGGATGCCATGTCTTCATATTTCCCCATATTTACAACTTTACGTGTACTCACGCACAAAAATTCAATAACTAAAAAAAAAAAAAAATCTCCCCCCAAACGCGTATTGACACATCCTTTTAAAGCTTCACTTTCCAACCATCCAATCTCTCCAAATTTACAATCCCATAAATCAACCATTTTCTTACGTCTCCAATAATTACTTTGATTCCTCCCTACAACACTACTACTATTCTTATACTTGTGGTTCTATTTTATTCTTGATGGTGGTAGAAAGAAACTCTTTTTTTTTAATTTTCTTTTTTAATTGCTCAACTTCGTGAAAAATAAAATGGACAAGAGGAGCAATGGATGAGGGTGTTAAAGGACAGAGTATGTACATGATCGTTTGTTTCTACAATAACAAAAAAAAAGGAGTTAACTAAATATTTTGTTGCTATAATTCCACCTGGCTACTGTTGTGTACATACTCCACCACAAGAGAATGAAAAATGGTCCCTTATGATGGGAACATGTGTACATAATTCCTAGATGGACAACAATGACGTGATTAACAAAAAAGATAACACAAGTACCAGTGTTTTTCTCAATAGCCTCTTCCTACAAAGCTGGAAAGAAACAACATGTAAAGGTTAAACACACATACACACACGCACGTTTGGGGAACGACTTCACAAGCAGGTACATTATTGTAGTAGTTGCATCAACAATTACTACTGGCTACTACTACAATACTACTGTTGTTCTTCCAACTACCAGTTCCTGCTTATTCTTATACTCATGCTGTCCACAGTACTAAATTTGTCAAGGGAAATCCCCTTGGACATCAACTGCCTTACTTGCCCTGTACCTGAACCTACACATGACTGTGCACCTGTGAATAAATATGTACATCATATGTCTAGCTATTTCACTGGAGGCAAAAATGATGAAAGAGTACGACCGGGAATGCTCTTGTATCTGTTGATCTTCAGGAGTTTATATCGCCCATATCAAAAGCTTTCCCTGGGACTCCCAATAAGTTGGACCATCCACTCAGGATGGAGGAGATGAGGCGTATAGACGAGAGTGAGCACGGAGGGGAAATGGATGTTCTTTGGAGATAAAGGGGCGCATCATCCCTCCATAAATTTTTTTTCTATTTGTCAACTAATTTATTATCGTAGGTGGCAACGTCTTCAATTACCTTAGCCTCTCTCTCTCTCTTTCTCTCTCTTTGCCTTTCCCTCTCTGTTAGCATAACAACAACGGCTCGACTCACCTACTCGTTTAATACCTTGCACGTGCATCAAGTGCACGGGGTATGTTGACAGGAGTAATCACAAAAATAACTTGTCTCCCCCCCAGCCTGCCGAACTTCTCATTGCCGGTACATTATATATTCTTGTCTCTTAAAAAAAATGGACAGCGTTGACACAACTTATAGACGACAGCTACACGAGTCATTAGTCATTTTTTCCCCATAAATTATTCCCCCTCAAGGAATTCCATGGGATGAAATTATCACGTTTCCCCAAAAAGTACAAAACTGTGAGTGAGGACAAAAAAAATACCTTGCGTACTATATGTATGCGAACAAATGAAAAAAAAAGTGGTAACAACTAGAAAAAAATTGTACGTAGGTGAAATAAATAACTTGATTATGCCACTACTTAGTTTTATGACCAGGCCATGTGTCTTCAACGGCTCATATGGTGTTACAGACAAGAAAGAAAAAAACGGAGTGAATGAGAGATTTCAGAGAGAGAGAGAGAGAGAGGAAGGGGGAAAGCAGGGAAATTATGAAGACTTGCATATGCTGACACAATCGTATTCATACCATAAGAATGGAGACAGAAGAAGTGCAAATTATATTTACACACTTTATAGACAGGAGACAGTAAGAAGCTCTTTGGCTTTCATCTCCTACACAGGTATACCTATACGATATAGAACTTGAATATTTCTCTCTGTCTCTCTCTCTCTCTCTCTCTCTCTCTCTTTGTATCACGGGTAGTACTATTATACACGGAAAGTTACGACTCAATGTCCATACACATCGAAGGAGTGAAGGTAATAAAGTAAACTTTGTATCACCTTCTTATCGATTTCAGTTTGTTTCGTATCCCAACATGAATTTTATACGGCTCGTATATTAAAAAAAACAACAAAAGAACATTGTTGTTCAATAAAGAAGGTCCACTACAGGAAAGTTGTAGGCGGGAGTGGATTTTCTCCATTTCCGATCATTAATTGTTGAACGGATTAAAGAAGCTTCTTCTCTTGCTATGCACTTATTTATATGCAACATTTACATATATACGCCTCCTCCTTTATTCTTGACAATCCCTTCCTAACCACTCCATACAATGATGGTATGTGTGCACTTTTTGTAAGGTACATATATAACACGTCACTTGATATCACAACCTGTGAGGAATCCACCTTTGGAGCCATTGGAGGAAAAAAAAGGTTCAATACATTCCTCCACACGCCAATAAAATGTGGGGTGTATATAATAGGGAGGAATGAAAGGGTTTATAGAGCTTCGACAAGGAGGATGGACTGATCACTGTAACGTAAATATAGGTAGAATTAGTTAAATAATGCATTAAAGGCAACTGGAGACATTTTTTGTTCTCTCTCTCTCTCTCTCTCTCTTCACAGACCGTACAATTTATTTCCTTTAAAATATTTACATACTCTTCCCCTTTTAGGACGTCTGTCTATCTACGGCAGTACAAACAATGCCGAAGTTGCTTCATAAAGTCCCAGAAAATTGTGAACATCATTAGGATGATTGGCAAGCCAACACATAATATTAATAAAAGGAGGCATCTTCATTGAGGAAAAATCCGAGAAAATCGAGCCTCTCGCCATATATTGTATGGAATCCAACCATATAAAATAAGCCTACTGTTTCTGCTTAAAATGAAAGAGTCAGTCGGACTCCGTTTCCATGCACTCAAAAGGACCAGGGTGTTTCCTGGATTCAACTGAAATCTCTTGATTGTCCCATAGATTCTTTTTTTTAACAATGAAGGCAACGAATAGGCGAAAAAATCTGATCAATACCAGCACTTTGCTTTATTCGCCGGAAAACTAACAATTACATATGTGCGTATGGGTTTACATTAAGCTATAGCTATTAGCTCTTTTTTCAGTACAAATATGTAAAACATATGTGTATTTCCAATTTTTTCGAATATCTGAGTATAAAAAATGCGTTTAATAAGCGCGTAACGCCCACAGTGCTGAACCGGAGGGAGAGGAAACCGGAGTGTCACCTCTCGAGCCATTAACTTCACGATGTTTAGCCCATACTTAATCTTGAGAGATATCCTGAGATGTGAAAGCCGTCAATAGTGACATGACATGATCGAGCTTTATTCTATCCGTGTTCTCCGTGGATCAACTACACTTTTTTTTGTGAAAAGAAGTTGTTCTTGTATATTCTTGGGTGTAAATTTACATGAGCTCTCGTTCGGCAGCCACATCGACCAGTTTTTTTTAAACCCTACCCAGACATTGCCACTGTAAAGAGAGGAAAGCAATAATCCCGAAATCTGCATAATAGAAAACATTTTTTTCACTTTAGTTAATGATATTTCATTTATACAGCAGCACCCTCAGCGTGATGGGTAACCCCTGTGTATACATATATAAACGATCTTATGGCCTAGCATAATTTATTACACGTACGAATTTTGAAATTGAAAAATGATTTGCAGTCGGAGGGAAAGGTAAAAATGCCACACCATTAACTCAGGGGAGAGAAAACAAAATTCACACTATTTCTATGCAGCTACTATATTGGGACTTGGAGATGGCTCTTCGTCTTCAACAAGTTACTTCTCAGCACCTGATTTTCGAAAGGATTTCAGCCGTAGTTGAATTTTTAGAAAAAGGATTGAACCTATCTTTTCCGGAATCAATTCCTTGGCTCCCAGTTAGTGGATCTTGTCAGCCACTCCTTTTCTCTTGAATAATGCGATTTACAAAAATATTTGAATGCTGTGGACTCAAAAAAGGGTTATTCTCATGTACACAGCATATGCTACATTATACGTGTGTGTTTTTATATATTTATATTTTATCTGAGAGTATCGGCAGGCAGATAAATGAATAGTACCCAAATGTAATGTAGATTCAATCAGTTCACGTTCTGGCGGGTGAAAGGGCTTATTATCATTGTCGTAGCAGCAGGGTCCGTAATATGTGTAACATAATTCGACTGAGTTCCTGTAGCGATCCCAATGGAAACCAGAGCAATTAAAATGAATCAGCAACAACTGTCGTTGATATAATTGATTACTGAGACGTGTACTACAGCTACCCACGCTCATATTCCCTTATACCAAAGGAGAAAAAAAAACTTTTGCGGTTAACGAACATCTTTTTTGACGTGACATTTTGATTAATGGTGTGGTTATGTATGTTATTGGAAATAATTTGACCAAAAATTCTAGTATTTTCAAAAGTTGACAACTTTTTTTTCTAATGTTTGTATGATTTGTTTTTTTTTTCCTCGACTCTCGCCTTCAATAATTTTACATAGCTTTCTGTTTTGGTGAGCCAGCAAAGGGTGAAATGACCTTCGTGTGGTAACACACATTCCTCCACAAGTAATTCGTGTTGCTATGAATTCCCAATTACGCTGACCAAATTATGAATGACACTCTCAGAGAGTGTATAAAAAACATGTAGGGAAGTATGAGAAGTTGTTCTGTCGTTATACATTGTGTATTAGGACGTAGAAATAACAAAATGTAAAATATTTGAGACTTTGAAAGTTCTCACAGAACTTTGCAACTTGGAAAAGTTTACACAGTTTTCTAGACATTTGGAATTTAAAATTGTTTTTCGCTTTGGTAAAACTTGGCAAATAAGGAGTGAGGAAACTTTTTTTTTTATCATCGAGCAGAAATTAAATACCATTTTGTTACTGACTTAGAATGAAGAAACGGTGCATTTACTTGGAGAACTGACAACTTACCATAGCGAGGGGTAATTACAAATTAAAAACAAATAAAAAAGTGGTCACAAACCCTGCCGGATGATGATGAAAAGACTTCTCCTGCATCTTAAAACACTTCCTCATGCTCCTTTCCCACTTCTGATTTGTCACAACCCTAAATGGGGTTGATTTAGAGGGAGACAGAAAAAAACCAGAGATCTCCCTTGAGACTCTTCTTGTAGGTTTAAAAAAATACGTACCTATATAGAAGGTTCGTATACATGTGTATGCATTTGTAGGTATATCATTTGTCTCAGTATGCCCCTTACTCTGTTGGGTGTCGCGTGAAGCATTAACGGCTAAAAAGAATTGCCCCATCGGTCAGAATCAGCACCAGGGAGAAGAATAATGCCTGCCGCACACGCAAAGCAGAGAGCTCACGGAGAAGTACTTAAAATTAAAATGGAGTTGGAGAGTTTGTTTGGAGACTCATAAAATGCAGATATATTGCAGCTTAAATAATTGCGGCGTCGTAACTGAAGTATAGAAAATTGAATTACTAATAATTGGTTTGGGAATATACACAGCAGCCTTCTATGCCCCACACAGAAAAAAAAGGAGCTACTCGAAAAATTTCATACACACCACATTTCTGCTACTTTTATTGCCCACAACATTACCCTTCCTCTTTTAGACCCACGTAAATATTAATATACGTTTTGGAACAAATAAACAAGGCCTGTATGAATACGGTGCACTGTTTTTTTTGTGTATCTATTTTGTAGAAAATAATAAAAAAAAATCTCATAGAAATGTACTATAAACCATATAGAAAAAAATTACTGGTTTCCCTTTCATGTGCAATTCAAGTGTGTACTTGCAAGTATTGTAAGGGGAAGCCACTACAATTGGCTGAAATGGGCCAATTACAATGTTGAAGAGTATCCTCCTTTTGCAAGGTCTCTATAGGATCGTGTGGAACCAATCGATGGTATAGATAAACTTTCTAGGCAATCAAGTGTAAAAAGGTGGAGTGATCACTGATTGATCAAGTCTTTTCTAATTAATGAGCAAGCCACTTCACCATAAAAATATTTTACCATTTTCTGATATGCGAACCATATTTTATTCAATTATTTCCACAACAAAGTTCATGGGGCTGTATTTTTTTTTCTCCCTCTCTTGCTTCGCTGTTGTAAAAAAGGTGTGAACATGCAGAGATACGTAGATGTAGATGTTTTTTTTGGTGAAAAATAAAATGGTTCCACTATTTCTAATTGTATATATATGTCTATTAATTAAATATATTTCTCCTACATGGGACTTTATATACCCCATATAATAATATTTTGTAAAGGCTGCCGAGTATAGAAAAAAAGTGTGCAACGCAGTATCTATTACGTGTGATAAAGTACAAGGAAGAAAATATTCTGAATAATAATTTGCAATTATTTTTTTCACTCGCCTACACATGTATTTTGGTAAAAAAGGCAGAAACTTTTAATATGTTCCTTTTTTTCATTCCATCAAGTAGTGTGTATCCCGCAAGTTTCAGTTGAGGGATCTATTGATTAACAACATTTTTATTAACATGGACGGCAACAGGAGTGTATTGACTAAATTTAAAAAAATCCTCTTTGGAAAGGTGAATCTCTTGAAAAAAAGGGGTAGTATTGGAAATACCTTTGGCATTTATACATGCATTTTCCATTGCAGAAAACATCCCACACTCTATTATCGACAGACTACTACAAATGCCACTTGAGACAACTACTGTTCTCCGTCAACATGCTATAGTATATTTAATCTATTCGATAAAGAAAGAAAGAAAGAGAGAGAGAGCGAGAGAGAGAATGAAAAAAAAGAAAATGCTTTTTAAAGGTAACTATTTCACAGCACTTATTGTGGAAAAACAACCCACGAGCTTTTTTCAAATAAAGTGATTTGCACGCAAAAACTTGAAATAAATAAAAGTTTAGGAATGATCGACAGGGTAAAAATCCTCTGATGGCAAAATTATTGACTATGTCTCAGAAAATAATGAGCTGACCGCGTGAGTAGTAAATATGGGGAAAATATAACCCTATTATAAAAGTTTTCCTTGAAGTTGGTGGGGGGAGAAAAAAATATTTTGTACCGAGAAAATGTGTGGGGGTGCTCATGCCATCACATATATTTGCATGAACTATGCCAGTTTCCCGGCCTCCTTAAGCTTTTTCTCCAAATTAAGAATGCAGAGGAGGGTCTGATTGAATTTCATCTATTATAAGAATAAAAACGTGCCAGCATGTATTATATGACTTGGTTCTCTCCTTTTTGTCCACATTCAACCCAACTTTACATGCTACTACAAATCCTGCATCAGTACTGTCTCTCTCTCATACAAAGCTGGGAGGAGCGAGAAAGACATGTGTTCTAATCCTTTACAGCTTATATGGACTTCACCGTGTACTACAAGAGACACAGCGAGAGAGAGAGAGAGAGAGAGAGACGCTTAACTTTCCATCCTATAGTACTTTTCACTGCCTTACAAACTACCATTCCCCTCCGTGTACCTTTTTGCAAAATGCGATAAATGCACACACTCCGCCAAAGTTGTTACGGGAATTACCGAAAATAACAACAGTATTTAGCTAAAAAAAACTTCCCATCCTTTAATGCATACGGATTCACCAGTCAGTAAGATCATTTGTATGCGGTTTAAACCCGAGTTGGCTCGAAATTCGGAAGCTGTTCCCAAGGGCTACACACATTTTTGTTTTGCCTGTACTGTTTACTATTGCATGTGATTGAAGAAAATATTTTGGCTCCTAACTCACCTTTTCGAATTACGCAATGTGTGTTTACGCGAAAAGAACCTTCGGCACGCGTATCACATTACAAGTATTTCAAAACTTTCTTCCAATTACACACTGATCCTAATCGCTCCCGCTGATTGTTATCACGTAATATTTGAGGAAGGAACTTTTTTTTGTGGCTCTATTTTGACTGCGTATCAGATTAATCCTTTTTTCTTACGTTTCCCAGCTTTTTATGGGGAATATAATCGGCAGATTTTTAGGGACTTATTCAATTTCAATAGATGTTTAGAAGACAAAGTTGCTTTTATTACTTAAATTAATACTGCACTCCCACCTACTTGGAAGGATTTTTCATTAATTAAACCAGATATCTTTGAGGCCAATATGATGCTCGCCAGGAAATTAAAAATCGAACTAAGCATTAGTGAAGAGTTTGAAAGAGATATTTTTATTACTAAAAAAATGTAGACCAAAATGTCTTTATTCTTGTAAGGATAAGGAATCAAAAAAAAAAAAGCAAGAGTCTAATTATTGCAAGACCATTGAGAAATGATCACGATGTGCCAAAGAAAAGGAAATCAGCATAAAAATTTGAGACGTTTGTGGTTGTGAAAGTGGAAGATAGTATTATATTATACATGAAGAGATGGGAACACAAGGAAGATTTTGAAATGAGGAGTAATTACTTTGTGTTATGAGAATGCATCCATATACATGGGCATGTAATGAAATTATCGGAGATCCTACACGGACGTATAAGACACACATGGATGGGAAGTACAAGAGAATTCGGGAGGGAAAGAGAGAGTAAAAATGGAGTGTGTCTTCCTTATAAATGTGCATTCTTCATCTGCCCCAAGTCTATATATGAGTGAGAGAGCCAGTCAAAAAAAGGAAGCTTTAAGGCGAAAGAAAGTCAGTGCACGTCGTGGAATTGCATAAAATACAAATGTGAGTGGACAGAGAGAGAGAAAGAGAGAGAGAGAGAGACGCTCTCTCGCCGGGATGATACTTTTATTATTTATTTCACTTTGTTCTTAATAATGGCCTCCTCTTACTTATTACTTACTAGTATGTGATTTTAATTCTTTCTCCGCCCTCCGTTTATTATATGGCAAACGGAGTAAACGCCCGACCTAACCGATACTTCTTTTTTTTTCTTACCCTTTTCTTCCATAATGTATGATTGTTGCATGGCGAGTCAAAGTAAGTGTTGGCATCTACTATCACCACGTACATACATTCCCACTTGGGATTGTTGGGATTGAGTGCGGCAGATGTGTCATGATCTACATGTTCCCTTACGGAAAAAGATATATGGGCACATATGTATATGTTAGCAACTCTCTTTTTTTTTTACTTCCTTTCCCGTCCTAATGGCATTCTCCCTACACCGACGGCAAGTTCCCACAACTCGTACAGGTGTTGTCTCACCTAATGAATTCTAAAATATTCTCTCATCTCTCCAAATTGAATCAACCAGCAGTCATTTAGGCAGACCCTGTAGATTGTTTTAAATTTGCCACACCAATTCTCTCTCCCTCTTTGTCTCCCTTCTTGAGGTACATGCACTGACTCAGAGATAGTATTTGACGAGTAGAATCTACAAAAATTTCCTGGGGTGGGATAATGAAAGTTTTTAATGGACTTATTAGAATAAATTCGGGTAACTCCCGAGTGGGTGAAAGTTATCGGTTATTTCGACTTTCGATCCACAAGATGAGAGACAATTTTCTGGGAACTTTCAATTTTTCACCATGTAAAAGGAGGACCGATGCCATGCGTTTTTTCTCTGAAGATTTTTTACAAGCAAGGAATTTTATTGTTTAAGAGGCTACAGTTTGAAAGGAAATAGTTTACACCTAAATTCAAATTCCTATTGTTCAAACTTGAAAAAACTGTTATTTTATCATGCAGGAGAAGGAAGAAATAAGTGCCGTAAAAGTTAAGTACATTATTATAATTTTGAATTTTGAAAGTATTTAATGACACGATTTTGGCAATATTAATGAAATTGAAGTCAAATTAAATAAGAAATTCCATCAAATGAACTTGAATATGGAAGAAGAAAAACAGAATTATATACTTATATATATATGGATATATCAGAACTTGAAAGAAAGTGACAATAACATATAGAACAGAAGTCAAATTAAATAAATCCAAATTAAAAATCGAGTTACTCAAATTATCCTTACTACAGTATAAAACCCGTGTCACGCTTCGCAACGTTTCGCCTTATTCGCCAAATTTGGCAGAAAATGCAAAGCATGGCGGCACAGACGCAATAAAAGATACATAAAATTAAAAAGAGAACTGAATCTAAACCGAATTA
>JAQGBT010007373.1:0-11084 GCA_034698585.1 Disparrhopalites patrizii
CAAACCGCAGAGGTTCATTCTTTCTCTTTGTCACTTTCTAACGCTCTTTCCTCTCTCTCTCGTTCTCTCTCTCTCTCGTTCTCTCTCTCTCTCTCGTTCTCTCTCTCTCTCTCGCTCTCTCTCTCCTCCGCTTCTGTTAGTATGTTGTAAGGGAGAAAAAAAGAGATAGAGAGAGAGGGAGATGAAACAAATGAAGAGGATGAACCGAAGCCATGTCGAGTCAATGTGAAAGACTAGAAGCACATTGCTGGCATTCCAACGGTTTTGCAAAAATATTTTATTTCTTTTCAAGCGGAGAAGAATGAAAGCGCTGAGTCCCACTCACTCTTCCCCCTCCTCCTCCCTCATCTCTCCCTCTCCCCACACTTTACTGTATATCTCTTAAAAAAATGTACTTTACTACCACTATTTAGGATCTCTTTCCCCTCAGTCTCTCCTTCTCTCTAGGAAACACTGTACAAAAGCCGTGATCAAAGAGGGAATGAGAGGGAAACTACATTATTTCCAGTCATTTCCTCTCTTCTAGCCACACTTTAGTGTCTGCTTTGTACAATCTATGAACATTCCATTTTAAAGACCAAAAAAGACCTCCATTTCCTGAGGCCGTCATTGTTACATCCATCATAAGGCTATACAGATAGGTCGTGGGATAGGCATGGAGGAAGACGGCGAGGAAATATTCAAAGAGGATCTGTGGGAACAGTATTGTTATGGAGATTTAGGCAGATTAATTTAGCGAGGGAAAACTGGCATTATGTTCCCGACAAAATCCCCTTTTATATACAGGAGAGCATCCCAAAAGAATGGAAAAGGACGAGAGGATAGGAGTTGGAAAAAAATTGTTTCAAATGACGGAGATGGAGGAAATGAGAATATGAAGGAGAAGGAAAGGCAGGGATAAATTACGAAAGAGATGTTAAAATATTAGGAACGAAATCCGTGTGGGAATCAACATAGAAGAGACGGTGGGAGGGATTGTTAAGGGAAGAAACAATAAATTCCGGGGTATTAACTGCAACAATGGAAAGGAAGGCCAAGTTGATGCCAACGAAACAAGTGTAATGGGGATGGTGAGAAAAGAGGAGGAAATATAAGATACAAAGCAAAGGAAAGCAGGGGAAAGAGGAGGAAACCTAGAGAGAAGGTGACAAAGTGGGAAAAGAAAGTGAAAAGGGATAGAAAGAAAAACCATACACAGGACGATGAAAAATACAATCAATGAAAGAGGCAGGAAGAGAGAAATAGAGAAACAAGACAACGGGAAAAATAGCGTAAGAAAGGAGAAAAATAGACAGGAGAAGAAAAACTAGATGAAATATTGGGGAAGAAAGAGAAAAAAGACAACAAACGAAAGAGGAAGGGAAAAAATACAACAAAAGGAAGAGGAAGAGAAAAAAGACAACAAAAGGAAGGGGAAGACAAAAAAGACAACGGAGAAAGGATGGAAAAAATAGACAGGAGAAAAACTAGAGGAAAAATTGAGAAAGAAAGACTAATAATACAAGATTGGAATTAGAATGAAAAATAAAAACAGCGATAGGCATTGAAATAACAGAGAAAAGCAGACCAAAAAAAGGAAAAACAGAAAATAAGACTGGAAAAAGAAAAAAACAGAGAAAATCAGACTGGAAAAAGGAAAAACAGAGAAAAGCAAACTGGAAAAAGAAAAATTAGAGACAACGGAGACAGAAAAAGGAAAAATAACAAAAAAGGAAAGAATGAGGAAAAATAACAAAAAAGGAAAGAATGAGGAAAAATAACAAATAAGGAAAGAATGAGGAAAAACAGAGAAAAAGACTACCCAAAAAGGAAGAATAGAGACAACGCAAACAAAAAGAGTAAAAATAGTAGAAAAAACAAAAAGGAGACAGAAACATGAAAAATAGAGAGAAAAAGTGAACAAAGAGACAAGCAGCGGAAAAATAGGGGAATAAGGACGGCAGCGGGACAATAGAGGAACAAAGCCTACAACATAGACGAATAGAAAGAAAAATAACCAAACTAAAAGCAAGAGTAAACAGAGGCAAAGAAACAGAGAATATGAAACAAGTGATTCACAGAGAAAATAAAGGAAAGCAAAAGAATAAACAAATCATAGAACGAATGATGAAGAGAAGGAAAGAAGAAAATCAAAGAGGGAGAGAGAGACATACCGAGACAAGTAAAAAAAAAAAAAAAAGGAAGAGGAAAAGAAAGATTGAAATGGGAATAATTGAACCTGAATAATCCAAGCATATCGTTAGATGTAAATCTGTCTCTCTCTTCCTATCTCGCTTGTTCTCCCTCGTTCTTTCTCTCCCTCGTTCTTTCTCTCTCTCTCTCTCTCTTTCTTTCTGTCTCGCTCTTTCTCTCTCGCTCTTTCTCTCTCTCTCGCTCTTTCTCTCTCTTTCTCTCTCTCTCGCTGTTTCTCTCTCTTTCTCTCTCTCTCTCTCGCTCGTTCTCTCTCTTTCTCTCTCTCTCGCTCGTTCTCTCTCTCTCTCCGATGAATTGTAGTCGGAGGGAGATAGAAAATAGTCCTGATG
This sequence comes from Disparrhopalites patrizii, assembly GCA_034698585.1. NCBI lineage: Eukaryota > Metazoa > Arthropoda > Collembola > Symphypleona > Sminthuridae > Disparrhopalites > Disparrhopalites patrizii. The sequence continues at coordinate 2,523 of JAQGBT010007373.1, forward strand.
GGAACTCATTTGACCAAACAATGCCAAAAAGCTGTGAAATGGTGGCTATGGGAGCATCACTGGGACTAATGGCATAAAGAGCGATAAGGCGCACCAAACCGAGGCAAGCGAAAGGGGAAGGGAATTTTTTTTTTTTTGCTTTCAGGCTATACTATAGACCCTTTTTTTTGTTGGCAGCCAAACCAACTCCGTAAATGCGTTTGTGTCAGCAAATTAATTTAGGTTTATCAGTGAGGCCGAATAAATTACGGGGGAAACGACAAGCTTTTTCTCCCTCTTCGTCTCCTCCTCCTCCTCCACTTATTCTTTTTCAGCTCCTCTTCTCCTTCAAATCCTATCCTCTCTATACATGTGCCTTTCCGTTTAGAATAAAAAAAAACCCGGTCGTGGGAAAGCTGTTTTGGTAGCACAGGAAAAAGACAAGACAATGCCGAAGACATTTAAATCTTTTTTTATTCAGTCAGCTCCGCAAAATGTCGCACATCTGGATCATTTTGTGGGGTACTTCCCTTGAGAAGGGAAAAAAAACTATTCTCCGTTTTTTTTTCGGTGTACACTCATCCGGTGGATGATGTTGAAGATGGTTGAAAAAAGAACAACAAAGTTTTTTTTTAACAAGTTTAAATCCACTCAAGTTGATCCACCAACTTTTGGGGTAATCGTGATGCGTAAGGTAATGGTGATGATGATAATAATGTTTTTAAAAGGACCTTCAATTAAAGTGGAAAAGGACCTGATTTACTTTTTTCTTTTGATGTTTTTGGGGAGCTTTCTCACTTTTCGGTTTCAACTTTTAATTTGTAGGTTTTTTCTCTCTTTTTTTTCGTCTGCTTCCTTTTTTCTCTTGCTACCCCATGTTTTTTTCTTTTCTTCTCCACAACAGATATGACTCTTTTTTTTCTGTTTCATTCCATTTTTCCTTTGTTTCTGTGCAAGAAGGAGTGGGAAAATAGTATTTATTTATTGTGATTGGGCCGAAAGTATGCGCCGTTTGCAAATTTGTTGCCTTTGAAGGATTTTAACAAATGACAATTTTTTTCTTTTAGCCCTTTTTCTTATTTGCCTCTTAAATTTTCTGGCGTTCCCTTTTTGCTGTTTTTTCTTTTTCTCCTTCCTATTTTTGCATTTGTGATTTCATGATTTATCATTCCTTTTTAGCTTGGGTTTTCTCTCCTTCTTATTTCCTTTTTTCCATCCGTTCATTATTATTCTTCGTTTTATTTTCCTGTTTCGCTCCGTCCTTGTTTCTATTTGTTTTATCTGTTCTCCCTTTTGTTTTGTCCCTCTTATTCGTATATTTATACTATAAGGGTTTTCCTCGACAGTGGAGTTTCTCTATAACAAGTCTCTGTATAATAACATTTGTCTGCAACAAGATTATTTTTTCAGTGCATATTTATTGTTCTATATAACAACATTTCCCCGTAACAATATGTTTCGCCCCCTTCAGATTTGTTCTATAGAGACTCCACTGTACTTCCATTTGTTCTGTTTGTATATAAAGTAAAGCTTTTAATGGTGGCCAACTACATAATTGTGGCCACCCACCAATTTAATCAAGAAATACGCGTAATGAAAAAAAATATCTAAAATTAAGAAGACTAGCACCTGCCTACATTATTAATTAATTATGGCCGGCAATTTAATTTAATTGTAAAAAAATCAAAAAATGTTCAAAGTTTTTCAGGGGCCATTCAAGTATTAACTTAACGCGCTTCATTTCTTATTCTTTTTCTGGGATGTGCGGAATTATCCAAGTTAAGCCTGAACATCTTAATTAATTAATATTAATATTTTTTAACCGATTCTCTATACCAGCAGTTCGTTATAAGAGCACTTTTTCTGGTGCAGATAGGGTGCTGTTATGGAGACAGTCGACTGTATATATCTTTAGATTTAACAGGCTTATTTCCCTCCCACACATTTCCCTTTAGCCCTTTGCTTCCCTTTTCAATCCGACTTTCAATAATGTCAGTGCAGCCATATTTATATTTCCCATGTACTTCTCACGCCTTTTTTTTTTGCCTTTGCTTTGAGAAATCTATTCCTTGGCAGTGTTTTCCGATTCGCAAGAGAAGATTTTTGGCTCCTCTCCTTCTTTCCCTGTTTGCATCATCATTTTGGTTCTCCTCCGCCTCCTTCTCCTTCTGTTCATGGGCTGCCTCTTTGTACATAGCTCCTTCGCCCTCCGAAAATGACTCCGGTGAAATGTAGCCGAGAGATTATGGGACGGAAAAGGTGCTCGAAATGCGGCAGTTGGAAAGGGACGGATAATCATGTGGATGTAAAGAGCTTCCCAGCCAGGATCAAATAAATGGTGTAGTAAGGGAAGAGAGAAAAAAGACAAAAGACACGACCGGAGACATTGTCTTTTTGGTGTGACAAGAAACAAGGGAAGTTTTTTGGGGGAGAGACATCGTTCGTTGGCTCAAATGACGTCCTTCTTTTGAGCTCACTTACTCTTGTCCTCCTCTTTTGTCTCTCTCTCCCTTGTGCTACATTCTCTCTCTCTCTCGAGAAGTCTAAAATAAGACAGGAGAAACAGTGACAGCTTAAGACAATGGTAATGAGACGGAGACAATTGCAAGTAATCAGGGATACTCTTTAAATCACGGGAAAAGACTTTTCCCACAATTCACTTCTTCACTCTCTGTCGTCCTCCCTCGGAGCTTTTCCGTCTTACAATTGGATTTCTCATTTTTGAAGTTGTCCCTTGGTTTTGTCGGATTTTGCCAGCCCTGCTTATATTCCGCGTATTTCTCTCTCCTCCCTTTTTTTTAATTCTATTTTCTCTCTCCTTTGCTATCTATTTGCTTTTTTCCCTTGCTTTTCTCCGTTTTTCTCCTTTCTTTCTCTTTTTCTCGGTAATTAGAACTGTTTCGTTCTTCTGTTTTTGTGTTTTTCATTGTCTCTTTCTCAGTATGTCTCTCTCCTCTTGTCTTCCTCCTGTTTTTCCTTTGTTTGCCTTTCTCTTTTTGTCTGTGTTTTTTATTGTTTTATCTCTTTTTCTCTTTGCTTTTCTACTATTTTATCTCTTTTTATCTTTGCTTTTCTACTATTTCATCTCTCTTCCTCTTTACGTTTTTGATATTTTACCTCTTCCTCTAATTTTAACTATTTAATCTCTTTTTCTCTTTGCATTTGTACCATTTTATCTCTCTCTTTTATTATTTTTGTATTTGATTTCTTTCTCTTTTATTATTTTTATATTTGATTTCTTTCTCTTTGTGTTTCTACTATTTTATCTCTCTTTCTCTTTGTTTTTCTACGATTTGATCTCTCTTTCTCTTTGCATTTGTACTTTTTGATCTCTTTCTCCTTGTTTTGCTCGTTGATGTCCCTTTCTCTTGTGTTTCTTTATCGCGTTTGGGTCACTTTCTCTTTGTTTTCCTTTCTCCCTTTTTTAACCTTCTTACTTCAATTTCTCTTGTTTTTCTATTTTTCTCTTTCTCCGCACGTTTATTTCTCTGGCTTCTGTATTTTTCTCTGTTTTCCCATTACTTTTCCCCGTCTTTGCCCCAACTTTTCAGTAACTTTTGTTGTTTTTCTTTATTTTGCCTTTCTCTCTCTCTCTCTCTCATTTATTTATTAACTCTCCCGTTCTTTGTTTCATATTATTACTGCCTCAACATGACTGCCTTTCTCGGCCTCAATATTCTCATTCTCTCTATTATCCTTCCCTATTTGCGGCCCTTATTTCTATCTCTTTCCTATTTTTAATGTTTGAAAGTGTTCTCTTTCTTCTTTCACTTTTCTCGCTCCCGCTAAATTATCCACGGGAGTTCCTCTGTTATTCGGATATATTACACTCTGTATCTCTACTTTTCTTTCTCTCTCTTTCGCCCTCTTTCTCTCTCTTTCTCTCTCTCACCTGGTTCATCACATGTATCTCTGTCATCTCCGTCTACTTTCCCTTCATGTTGCAATCCTTCCGTTTGACTAATATCCCCATTGCTCAGCCTCAGAAACTCCCCGGGAAAGAAGGGTTGATTTCCCAAAGTGAAATCACATGTGAGTAAAAGTAATTTAAAGCCAGGAAAAGAAACAATTTGAAATAGAGGCGGATGTGACCAAAAAAAATGGAGCTATTCTATCATCTCCCTCGTCATAATTTTGGGGAACTCCCGCATTTGTCTTCTCACATAATTTGGAGGATTTGTCTCTTCCCTCCCTTGAAAAAGGGAGTCAAAAGGTACAAAAGGAAGTGAGACAATGGTGTTTAAAAGGTCCGGGGATTTATTCTGACATGTAATTAGTAGTAAATGAAGAAATGTCCACATTTTTCACATGCTCTCTCTCCCCGTGCCTCGGTGGGAATTTTTTTTTGTCTCTCTAGTTAAATAGTTAATATAATGACAATAAAAGGGGGGAAGGGTGCGTACAATGGAGCACGGGGAATTTCTTCATCTTTTTTTTTTGATGCAGGAAAAAAATGTCCGTAGTAAAATACTAGGAATTTTTTCTGGGGGAGAATGAAGGAGGTGAAGAAGAGAAGGAGATGGAGATAACAATTTATTTAGTTCCCTTGCGGCACCCGGAATTTCGAACACGTTGCGTGTCACTAGCAAGTATTTGGTCGGAATTTTGAAGAACTTGGGCAAGAACCAAAGGCTTTCAACTGGCGACATATTATATTGAAATTTACTTTCTCTCAAGTAACATTTTTTTTTCTCTTGGTAAAAAACCTACATAACTGTGGGATGGAGAGAGATAGAAAAAAAATGTCCAACTCCTGTCGTTTTGTGGGTTTGCTTGAAGGGGAATCATTCGAATTATGTCAAGTATTTGACAGAGCAAATAGTGTTAATATTCCCTATGAATTCCATCTATGCGCCCTTTTATTTTTATTTTTTTTAACTTCTTCATCCGTCATGTGGAGAATTATAATTTAATTACTTTTATCACCGTTTTTTAAAGGCACACTGCGGCTGATGGAGGATAGAGTTTTTTAAAGGGCATCGGAGGTGTGTTGTAACTGGTGATTTTTTAGTGACATTTTTTGACGATATTTTCTTGTATTTCCATTTCATCCAGCTCGTTCAGAGGGGGAAGGTCGTGAAATTCTTGGGGCTGTAAACATAGCACGTGTCATATTTTTGTTTGGAAATGAATGAGTTATACATATATGTATAGCGTATGTTTCACCACCCTGAAAATATAGGGAACTATAGAGAGATGAAAAACTCGGGTATTCTAATATAAGCATTTTTTAATTTTTAAGTATATGTATATACGTGGAGTACAGAAATACAGCATAATTATAAGAAATTATCAGCAAACTAAACCAAAAGGGGAAAACTTCCCATAAATTCTGCCAAATAGTTGGATTTTGTATCGGAAAAGGCCGGAAATTGCGGCATTTCATTGATTTTGGGCCCAAACTCCCCATTTTCTAGATAATGTATGAATACATTAGAAATTACACTAAGACGTAAACAGTATTATTTATACGTAAGTATAGGGGAAAAATATGATTATGTGATAATAAGCATGAACTTTTAAGGTAAAAAAGTTTAATTGTTCCCGGCAAACTAACATAATGATTTCCCATTTAAATGTATGATTTTCCCCCGCGAAATATGTACAGAGCTAATTTACATTGGTAATTTACGGAAATAATGCAAAAAGCATTAGTTTTCCGATAAAAAGATCAATTTTTGCAATAAAAAGCACAGCCACAATTACACTAAGAAAAACAATGAAGGATACAATTAGATACAAGAAGAATTAGAGAAACAACAGAAAAATTGAGCAGGAAAAAAATAGGAGACAAGAGAGCAAAAAAGAAGTATGTATATATAAACAAATAAGACAAGAGAGCAAAAAAGGAGTAGATAAAAAAGTAAGAGAGACAATAGAAAAAACTCGAGGCAAGAGAAAAAAGAGAAAAAAGAAGAGAGATACCAGCGACAAAACAGCGAGGGACATTATAGAGGCAATCCGGCAAGAGAAATTAGAGACACAAGAGAGCGAGAGAAATCAGAGAGGCAAATTGTGAGAAAAGCTACAGTGGAGTCTCTATATAACAAGTCTCTTTATAACAACATTCCTGTATAATATATTTTTCAGTCCTTCGTACGTGAGTATAAGCTATATATTTTATGTTCTATATAACAACTTTTCCCTGTAACAATATTTTTAGCCCTTCCCTTCAGAGTTGTTCTATTGAGACTCCACTGTATATAGTAAAACAAGCAAAAAAGTATCTTAAAAAAAGCAAATTTAGAGTAGAAATTAATTACGAATCCAGTTGACAAAATGCCTTGCCCAATCTAGCAAAAATGGGAAATCTGAATGTATTTCATCTTGAGCAAATATTTCTGAAGTACAACTTGATAATATTTTATTAACAAAAAACGTTCCCTTCAAAAGTGAATTACGAGGTGGAGAAAGGGTGAGAAGAGAAGAGAGAAATATTTTTGTCCAAAAAGATGTGAATCCCATGGGAAATATGGGTGAATACAAGGGTATAATGTGGCTTTTATGAGTTGAGTGAGTACCTGTTAAAATCCAAATATTTCAGATCACATATACCTTTACATGTTCATAAGTATAGGTACAGGTACACAAGAGACAGAAAGGAAAAGTCATGGAATTTTTTTTTCTTGGTTCAAAAAAGAAAAAAAGAATCTCCAACAAAGGTAATTGAACAAGTGCAGCGTGCCCACATTTCAAATAGACAAATAAAGATGTCTTGAGTGGGAATTGTTGGGATCCGTACATGCACACGGGGAAAGGAGGCAGTTAACAAAAGAATTAGCTCCCTGCTGAGATTCTGACATTTTGAACCCACACAAAAACCTTCTATATGACTCTTTCATACCTCTTGTAATGGATTGTTGGTACACTTACGTATACATGTGGGTTATTCTGGTAGTGGGTACGACGTACTTTATTGTTGTGTCCCAATAATGGCCTTTACAATGGAGATGCATAAACAGGGCATAGTTCCCATTATTTATACACACGTTCTTTTACACGGATTTTTTTCTTTGACTAATATCTTTCTACGTCTCTCTCTCTCTTTCTTGCTTTCTCCTCATTCTTCTTTCCATTTTTCTGTTTCCCTTTCTTTATATTTCTCTCTTTCTCTCTCTCTTTCTTTATATTTCTCTCTCTTTCTCTCTTTATTTATATTTCTCTCTCTGTTTTTTCTCCCTCCTTTTCTCTGTCTGTTTTCTCTCTCTCTCTATCTCTGTTTATTTCTCTCTCCTTTTCTCTGTCTGTTTTCTCTCTCTCTCTGTTTTTTTCTCTCTCCTTTTCTCTGTCTGTTTTCTCTCTCTCTCTCTCTTTCTGTGTTTTTTTGTCTCTCTCTTTCTCTCTCTCTCTTTCTCTCTATATTTTTTTCTATTTCTCTCTTTCTGTCTTTCTCACTATGTATTTCCTTCTCCCTCAGGATTTCGCTTCCTTGCTCTCTGTTTATTCCTGTCTCCAAATCTCTCTTTTTAACCTCTCTCTATCTTGCTTCCCCTTTAATTCCTTCCTTTTCTCTTTTCCCTCTTTCACTCCCTTTTTCTTCCTGTCTCTATCTCTTTGTTTATATCTGTGCATCTTCCATTTTCTTTTTCTCTGTGTCTCTCTCGAATTTCTACTTTCTCTATTTCTCTTTCTGTGCCCTCTCGATCGCGCTCTTTCCATTTCTTTCTCTCTCTGTCACACTTTCTCTATTGCTCAATCTGTCTCGCTCCCTGTCTCCATCTGTCTCTTTCCTCTTCTACATGTTTCTTTCTGTATATTTCTTCTCGTCTCTCTCTCTCTCTATCTCTCTCTTTTATATGTCCCTACCTTCTTTTTTTTCTTTCTCTCTACTTCTTTATTTTTTAAAACTCTTGCGTTTTTTCCTGTCGCTCTACCTCTGTTTCTGCCTCTCTCTCTCTCTTATTTAGTCCTGCCTCTTATTTTCTTCTCTCTATGTTACCCTTTTTCTATTTTAAGCGTCCTTCTCATTTATTTTCCCCCTCTCTTTCTTCTATTTTCTTTCGCCTTATCTTTTATTTTCTCCTTCTCTCTTGTATTACGCCTCTCCCTTTGAATTAATTAATTTCCGTTCTTGTATTTTCTGCCTCTCTTTTATTTTCTCTCTCTCCCTCTCTGTCCCTTCTATTTTCTTTCTTCTTCTTTTTTTTAGTTTATTTTCTCTCTCTCCCTCTCTGTCTCTTCTATTTTCTTTCTTCTTCTCTTTTTTATTTTATTTTCTCTCTCTCTCTCGCTCTTCTTTTTTTTCTTCTTCTCCTTTATTTTCTCGCTCTCCCTCTCTGTCTCTTATATTTTTTTCTTATTCTCTTTTGTTTATTTCTCTCTCTCGGTCTCTCTCTTTTATTTTCTTTCCTTTTCTCTTGTATTTTCTTTCTTTTTCTCTTTTATCTTCTTTCTTTTTCTCTTTTATCTTCTTTCTTTTTCTCTTTTATTTTCTTTCTTTTTCTCTTTTATTTTCTTTCTATTTCTCTTTTATCTTCTTTCTTTTTCTCTTTTATTTTCTTTCTTTTTCTCTTTTATTTTCTTTCTTTTTCTCTTTTATTTTCTTTCTTTTTCTCTTTTATTTTCTTTCTTTTTCTCTTTTAT